>JALIZH010014344.1:0-58348 GCA_030522465.1 Rhipicephalus appendiculatus | reverse complement strand
ATGAATGCAAGGCCAGGTGCCAGCTGTGCGGCCAAGACCACCCCACAAGAGATCGTACCTGCAAAGCAAGGTATAAGACACCATTCGTAGTGCGGAAAGGCCGCTGGGAAAGAGCCAGACAAGAACAAGAGAACGCGTCCTCCGCCACACAAAAAAGGCCATCAAATGCCAACACGGTGAGGGACCAATCAAAGTCCTTCCCAAGTTTGCCGCACGAGAGAAAAAGCCGCTCAATGTCCAGGAAGAGCTCCAGGTCGAGGTCACGCTCCCAGTCAAGGACTAAGGAATCCCAAAGCCCCTGGGGCCGAGCATCGTTCAAGGTGAGCTGGGCAGACGAGATCAAGGGGGCGCGCGGCGACTTCTGACCAGAAAGTCGCCAAACTAAAGGAAAAGTTAGCACGACATAAACAGTGATTGTGCTAAACAATCAGATAATTGCCGCCATCAGGGAGGAGAACAAGAAATTAAGGGGAGAAATTTACAAATGCAAAAACGGTACGCCGCAATGCAATGACGCAACGATTATAACAGCGGATAGTGTAATAAGTATGCAGGAGAACACTGATTCCTCTCTCCTTAAAACGTAAAGCTGTAGTGAACAACGGCAAGGGTACTAGCAAACCCAAGAAAAGCAAGACCACTAACATGCTGCACGAACGCCAGGAGGAAATTCAACAACGCGTACATTCACGAATAAGTCAAATTGAAGAAGCTATGAAAACCCAAACTGAGGCAATGAACAAAATTGAAGAGACCATGGAAGCGCAATCAGTGGTCCCTCCGCACTAAGGCTTACAACCTTAGTGCGGAGGGACCACACGGCATTGCAACACAGCAGACGTGTGACTGATATAGAGAATATACTAATTGAAATCATACCCACACGAAATACATAGGACAGTATCTCCATCTTGAACGTGTACAGTAACCTGATATTCACACGACACAGATTCTTTACTCTTCAAACGCACGCTAACCGTCGCGGGCGACCGACTTGTGATAATCGTAGGTTACTTTAGTGCCCCCCCCCCCCCCCCCATTCCACGTGGGGCTATAAACACGTTCACCCCAAGGTCGGGGATCTTTGGCTCGACTCGTGGCAGGAAGTTCTAACCCTCATCACTGACCCTACAATGTCCACTAGGCAAGGATACCATGGTGGCGATACCATGCCCGACCTTACTTTTATAAAGAGCACAATGTACGTACACGATGGCTTAATACACAGCAAGACTTCGGGAGCGATCATTCCATTTGTCACGTGGTCGTGACGTTGACGAAGGGAGCAGTCGACGCCTTCAAGGCGAAACACTTTATTTGGCCGAACTTGTGGCCTTGAAACGGAAACTCAAAATCAGATTACAGCAAGCGAGGCACGGTGTACAATGAAAGCGGCGCAGAGAGCGTCGGTCGTCGAAAAACTGACAAGCGGTGAAGCGCGTCGGCATTTATACGCGTGTCATCGAATATTCCAGCCTTATCACTGGTTGTCGCGCAAGCTGTAGAATAAGCTCGAGTATTCGCGTCTTGCGCGCAATCTTAACAAAACGATCTACAATAATCGCGAAGCTTCTCGAACAATGAGACGCGGCTTGCGCTGAGCATTGCCGACAGTCTTTGTGGGCGAAAACCGAATACAGCAAAAGGGAAAATAAGAAACGCGCGTGGCCCATTATTGAAATCCAGCTTATTGGGGGCCCCACCAAACACAAGGGCTAACAGCTTAAGCTCGTTGACTGGGTTAAATTCAGAATTATACGAGAGGGCATCACAGAAAACATGACAGACATTGACTAATGGACAGCTAATATAAAGAAGGGTATTCCAAAGGCAGTCAAACAGCTCCACTGGAAGCTCAGCTTGAAGTGCTGGACAGCAGGCTCTTACATATGTGGGAAGTGAAACAAGGGCTGCAAAAACGGTGGAAAATGCAGAAACATAAGGGAATGCGAAGAAAAATAAATATAGCCGCACTAAAAAAAATGAAATCAAACAATATGCACAACAGCTTTGCCGACAACGATGGGAAGAAACTAGTACCGCCATGGACAACCAAATGAGCCTAGCAAAACGTGGATCTTACTTCGACACCTCGTAAATCCATAGGACACAAAAAATAGTGCATAGACAAAATATGAACAAAATTATGCATGGATATAAAGGCACAGAAGAAGTGTTTGCAAAGAGTTCGCACTTAAATACATAACCCAGGCACCACCATGGGCTCACCCCGAATAAGTGGGAGTGGCGAATCCTGACCGTGATGAAGAATTCAGCGAAGCAGAGATAAGAGCAGTTTTACTCAAACTGAAACACTACGTCGGCACCGGGCCCTGACGCCATTACAAACAAAACACTGCGAAACCTAGACGATTCATCAATTGGTGAATTAACAGACTTTATTAATGAATGCTGGAGACAAGGCCACATACCGCAGCAATGGAAAACGGCGCAAGTCGTTCTTGTACCGAAGCATGGCAAACGCCTACAGCTTGAAAACCAATGACCTATATCACCAACATCCTGTGTGGGTAAGCTAATGAAACACGCCTTACTCACCCGACTGACTAACTAGCTAGACGGCAATGACCTACTACCCATGTACAATGATAGGATTTCGGAGGAATCTGTGTACACAAGACGCCATGTTACAATTTAAACACCAGATCATAGATGACCCAGGGAGATCAACTCGAGCTATCCTCGGGCTTGATCTCAAAAAAGCATTTCGTGATGTCACCCACCAAGCCATACTGAATCATGTCAGTAACTTGGGCTTAGGTGAGCAGACATACAATTACATCCGGAACTTCCTCACGAATAGGAAAGCAAAAAAAAAAATCCACGCATCTACATGAAGTGGATCATGACAAGTGGGAGAAGCTGTGGGTGTCGTATCGGTGAGTAACCGTACGTTACCAGAACGTTGTCACATACAGTGAAACCTCGGTGATACGAACACAGCTCATACGAATTTCGGGGATGATACGAATTTTCCTTTTGGTCCCGGCCAAGGCCCATTGGCCTGCAATGTAATGGAATACGGTTGTTGCGAACCGATTTTCACTTGGCGACGTTTGATACGAAAGTACGGTACCGTCCAGGTACGAAGAGGTTCTGTCCGCGCTGTCGCGGAATACGCGCCAACCATGTGCGAGCGCGGGAACGCAAGCGCGGGGGGCATGCGTGCCGCACCGCCAAATCGCCAGAATGACGGAGTAAGAAACTTTTCTTACGGTCAGAATAAACCTTCAGAGACCCGTCACGGCCACCGAGATTGTGTGCGTGAATCTTTGAGGCTCTAATGTGCTGCGGTGTGCCTTCGCGTTTAGATTACAGAGGGCATTGGCGCCATGCTTTTTTTTTCTAACGCGTCGAAGCGGGCTGCTGTCCTTGTACTGCGTTTACACGTGCCTGCCTCGTGCATCAGACATCCTATAAGAGGTGCACGAGGACCGAAAGAAGGCGAGGACGGTCTTCGCGAAGGAGTCAGGCCTCATAACGTCAACACGCGCCACTGTTGAGTTCGCACTAGTGCGGGCACGGCGTAAATCTCCCAATAAACATTCCCCCAACACCTCCGCGATAAGAAATCATAACATGGGACCGTGGTTCTCAAATTTTGTGGCCTTGATCTATCGCGTCAAAACGCTTCTTCCGTTACTTTCGCCACAGTACCGTGTTGTCATGCGAACAAGCATACTAAAATTTGGAAGGGGCTACTGCTGTCGCGTGTCACAACGCGCCTGATTCACTAATTAAACACGCGTTTACGGGCCGTATATTTACAAGTACTGGTGTGATTGCCGACATCTAAAAATTTAACTGACAATCATTCAGAGTTCTTCATGACATTGCTGCGGCCCTGAAAAACAATAAATGAAAGTGCACGCAAGCCCATTTTCGGTGCTTTCTGGTGATACGAATTTCGGATGATACGAATATTTTTGGTGGTCCCCTGAGATTGGTATCACCGATGTTTCACTGTATAATGTAAATTGAGTGACATAAAGTGCCTATAGAAATGTAAATTTATTTTGCCTTCCAGTCGTCTTAGGCAATTCAAGGAGGATTTAGAAAATTACTGGAGTAAAGGATATGCCTCGAAAGTGAATTCCAGAACCAGCAATCTTACTGTTGGCAAGATACCATTTTAATAGTGGTAATTTGTTGGGACATATCGTGCTCGACGTGTGCCTTCGTGTTACAGGTTCCCTTGAGAAGCCTGACCATCTAGGCACATTTTAGTAGAGATCGACTCATCAATACTGTTATCGATAGACTATTTTCGCCGGGAACAGTGATCTCTTACCTTAATTAGCCCATGTCTACGTTGAAGTTTACTGTAAAACATTTTTTTTGGCCCACATATGTTTCGACTATAGCAACGGTTCTATACCATGACCAAAATGGAAGACAATGCTAGGTCCTAAGGAGCTTCGCCCATAAAATCATAGTAGGAAACCTGTCACCCGAGGAAATATCCCTAGGTAGGGCAGAGACACCACACCGGAAGGATCGGTGATATCAGCTATGCTATTTAACTTAGTCTTAACTGGCCCCCCGAGCAGATTACAAAAGATAGAAGGTTTGCACCATACAATCTATGCAGATGATATTACTCTCTCGGTATGCACCGACAGCGATTGGTCAAATGAACAACGTTTACAAGAAGCAATCGACACCGTAGAGCAATACTTAGAAGGTACTGGTCTCACGTGCACAGCCAAAAATTCTGAGCTGCCACTATATAGACCAACATTAAAAGGCCGACCTCCCAAGCACCACAACATGCATACATGCACCGACATTCAACTCACAACACGAGATGGACACTCCATACCCATTTTCGATAAGATAGGGGTACTGGGGTTAATCAAAAGAATTACCAACATGCATAGCGGCATGAAAGAAGCAAATATTTTAAGGCACATGCACGCGTTTGTCATTAGCAACATTACGTATGTGTCCGGATATCATAGATGGTTCACAGCAGGAAATATGAAACTAAACAGCCTGATAATTCATGGTAGCGCAGGCTAAACACAAGGACAAAAGAAGACACATTCTAGACACCACAGAATGTGTCTTCTTTTGCCCTTGTCTTTAGCCTGCGCTACCATCAATTATCATGCTACCATACCACCAAGCCCAAATCGCCACCTTCATGAACAGCCTGATCAGAAAAATCTACAAACAAGCGCTAGTATTCATGCAAAGCACAAGTACAGATGGGATCCTAGAGTTAGGTTTATATAATACACTTGAGGAACTGATAGAGGCGCAACGTATTGCACAGTACGAGCGCCTTACTAAAGCTAAGACTGGTAGATACATCCTCGAAAAATTAGGCCATCACTTACCACACACAATATGGCACCAAATGCGATATTCCTCGCGACATACGGGCTAAGCTCATAGTCCCTCCATTACCTAAAAACATGCACCCTTGAACAATGCAGGCAGAAGGCTAAGCAGAGCAAAAACCATGATAAAGAGCTTCGGGAACAACAAAAAAGCGGTCTTCGTAGATGCCGCTCGTTACAAACACAAGCGCTGCTTCGTCGCGGCAGTAGTTAACCACAGTGAACAATGCAGCACCAGTCTGACAAATGCACACGAGACGCATTTAAACGACGGAAAGAGACGGTCATAGCTATGGCCATATCACAAATTGACGCCTGTTATGTAATCAGTGATTCACAAGCAGCTGTACGCAACTTTGCAAATGGCAGAATCTCCCCTGAAGCAATGCGCATTATTAGAACAGGAAAAACAACCCAAGAAGACAGATGCGTCTGCATTCTATGGTTCCCAGCTCACATGCCCGACCTTTCAAGCAAGCTGAAGCAACAACTCGTCCGAGTCAAAGACCACCTTGAAAAAGAAAGATACCCTGGCATCACCTACAAAATTCAATTCCATGCCACGACTGCCAGGCATGGTATATAGGCGAGACTGGAAACTTTAAAAAAAGACTTCAGCAGCACTGTAATGACGTAGCCAAAGGACACACGGTTTTGAACACCCTGGCACAGCATCATGAGAAAACTGGACACTGTCTTGACTGGAAATCGGCTTCTATTATAGAAAAAATCACGCCATATCCACGAAGTGAATGATGATGAGTGGGCGAAGCTCTACCGTTTTCATTCATGGCAGAAAGAGAATGTGTGGTCTGGAACGCGCTTATACTTCATGGTCATCAGCGTCATCGTCATCGTTATCACGTGTAGTGGGTACATTCCACTATACTGGAACGCGCTTATACTTCAGCGTTATCACGTGTAGTGGGTGCATTCCACTATACTGCGTCATCGTCATCTTTATCACGTGTAGTGGGTACATTCCACTACACGTGGCTACCTACCTACCTACCTACTACTACTACTACTACTACTACTACTACTACTACTACTACTACAACTACAGAGGAGGGACAGAATCACACCCTAAGGAGCTTCGCCCCTAAAAGAGAAAAGATTATCATCCGGCCTGCTCATCGAATCATTCTGCATACTGTCTACTAGTAACACGAAAACTCGGACACGGGGTTCACTCGCTGAGGTGTGCGCAAGCGCGTTGCATCTTTCGGCACCTATACAATAAAAAGCATCATGCATTCGTACTTTGTGAACAAGGCACCCGTATTGGGCGCCGAAACGTCGATTCTGTATTTTCTGTTCTTTTTTAGTTGGCGAGTGTACGTTTTCTTGAACCATGATTTTTCCTCGCCAGACGGGTTTTCGTCAAACCCTAGACTCAAAGATACCATTCGCTGCATACGCTATTTTATTCACTTAATGTGGGTATCCGTGAGGACCGCGTAGGACGCATGCGCAGTGGCAATGAACGCTAACGCAAAGTTTTGCAAACCCTATTACAAAACTGCCTGTTGTCTCATTCCTCCGGAAAGCTGTTGTCGCCGTTCGCTCGCCTTTTGTGCGCGCTTGCGTGCACTTGCCGGCGGAATACTTGAGGCAAGCTTCAAATCACTGCTCAGTTCAATCTTTCAGGCAGTATGAAATTTATCGAGCGCATAGGAAGCCCACTGGGTTTTGTCACTGAACGCCTTGCGTACTGGCGGCTTTGCGGAATAATATGCCGGGAATCGCCCGGAAGCATCCCGAACCAAGTGATCATATCACGCCTCGGCATCGGCCTCAATGGGAAAAAACTGGTACAGCGTCTGCTTGACACCACAGGTCCGAAAGATGACCTAAGGAGAATCGCTAAAATGGCCAATGTCTACACATCCGCAGGAATTGTATCAGCGAGTCCTTGCAGTTGAGGCCGAGTGCACGCAGCGCTCGGCCGGACAGGAGATCTCGAGATGATCCGGATTATATATTATGGTCCGGAAAGCACATCGATCACGTACTGCCGCGTTCACGTCTGTGTGGTGGCGTCCAGATCGAACAGAGTCGGCCCCCCATCGGCGAGCGGACGAAACCCCGTAGTGTAGATGGCTCCTTGAGTCGTCCGCTAGCAACATGTTTCCATGTGTGTGAATGTGATGCACGTCCTCAGAGGGTGGCTTGTTCCGTTGCCTAAGCCCAGTATCAAATGCTTGTACGGAAGCCTACACAATATAAAGAAGATTTTTGCCTTCCGAGGCTTATCTGCACCCTCTGATAAGTGAGTGCGTGCACATGTTGGTTTGGCGCTAGATGTGATGCCTCTCCCTGCGCTGCACGCGCCGCACACTCACTCGCTCAGTCATTCCCGCCACAGAGCGCAGCAGACGCTCTCACCAACCGCTGCCCTCCCAACCGCTTTTATGAGAGCCAGCAACGGGAACAGGCGCAGAGTCGTTTGCGTCCCATTTTAAATGCGAATGCATTTCTTAGTCGGGGCATGTCAGGCGTTCGTCGGTGTCCGCATCTCTCCGCTCTCACTCCCTCTCCCATAGCAACAGCTGCTGGCGCGCGCGCTTATCCTCGCCCTTAGCAACCGGAGCAGGTGGTGGGGGGCGGAGTAGCGGAGAGTGAGTGGAGAGGAGGGGCGTGCTCTGGTGTGTGAGGGCGCTCGCATCGCGGGAGCTCGGCGGAGCTCCCGCGTGTGTGGAGAGAGCGTAGGAGAGGGTAGGTGCAGTGCTTCGCCGCTCCTTCTCTCGCCGTTCGCTCTCCCTCCTCCCTGCGCCCCACTCTCCCGTCCGCTCGCTCGCACGTATATATATATATATATATATATATATATATATATATATATATATATATATATATATATATATATATATATATATATATATAAACAGGCGCTGCGCCGTGCTCCCGACCGGGCTGCAGAAATTAGGCGCCTTTTCCTTCTTCGAACCACAACCACCATATATAAATGGAGTGAAGCGCGCGCGCAATGCATTCGCGTTTCCTCACGATTCCCTTCGGGGAGGTGGGGGGCATTTTTTAAGGACCTTCGTTCATCGGTTGTATTCGTGCACGGAACTGCTAGTTTTTTTAGCAGCCGCTCGGACAAGACGTAAATTATTGCTTCAGTCACGCGCCAGAAATGCTCCTGTAGTATAGGCAAAACACAAGCTAAATACGTACAAATAAAACGAGGAAAAGCATTACGCACACCGCGAAAACACTCGACTGTCGCCGAAGGCCAGCATACCATTCAATCGCAGTTTGCTCTTATCTCACACGTAATACGCCTGCTTCGCACATTAATCTGTCAATAGAAAGCTTATATACTACCATTAGACTGCCATGAAGGCACTTTATTTGCCGAAAATTGGCTCAAACTGGCCACAACGAAGCGTCGCAGTGTGCATTTGTATACGCGCCGACCATCTATCCACATTACAGCCGCGACGGTGCTGCCTCTTATAGGTCGATCTCGCCGCCAATAGCGCGCGAGCAGGTGGCCTTGCTCTGCGGCGCGACACTTTGCGGCAGTTGCGGTCTCTGATGTGTTGTGCCCAGGAGGATCCGTGGCCTAATAGACCCACTTATCTGCTTTGCACGAGTCACAGAGTTGAAAGGCGTGCTTGCTTAACCGAAGAAGCACGCTCCCTCAGGGCGCTTTCGGCATCTTGATTTCAAAAGATAACGCGTTTCGACTGATAACACGCGCCTGGCCGCGTGTTATTAGCCGTGATCGTAAGCGAATGGTTCAGTGTTCAAGACAATACAAGATCGCGCTCCTGGCACACACAAAGTTTTCCTTTAACAACGAGCTGACGAGGGCAGGTTGGTTGACATTTAAAGCTGAGGATAAAACAGGGAGACTAGAACGAAGACACAAAAGTGTTTTTCAAGAGAAACTTTAATTTGGCAGCCGTGTTTCCTTTGTTCAGCTGTGTCCTCATCTTGTCTCGCTGTTTCATACTAAGATCTAAAAAAATGGGGATGATGGTACACAGGTATGCCGCGTTAGAACTGGTATACCGAGCTGTAAAAGCTGAACATTGCAAACATGAGTAAGTGGTCAGCGGCGTAGCCAAGGGGGGGGGGGTTGGGGGGGGGGGGTTCAAACCCCCCCCCCCGAAATTTTTCAGTTTTGCTTGCGTATATATGCACGCACATATAAACGCATGCACGAACATACATAAAGTATGGTTTGAACCCCCCCCCCCCCCCGAAAAAAATTTCTGGCTACGCTACTGTAAGTGGTACAGTTATTAGTAAGAATGTAAGCCAGAGGAAGTATTTATTTGCGTATGTCAGACAGGACGCGACTAAAATATTTAGGCGCTGATTCTAAGCAATGTTACCACTGGCGCACAACACGTTGAAGTAAAAAAGTGTATGGCTGCGAAAACAGTGAACTAGCGGTTTGAAGTAACGCGTATTAAAAGAAGCGGACTAGGATGTGAAAAAACTTCTATGCGGATACTGACATTTATTAGACAAGCAGAATGTATTTGGTAACTAGAGTTGCTTGTCGTATACAGAATCTCCGTGTGACACAGGCGAACATATTTGTCGCCAGGCTTTTAAACAGCCGCGTTTTTCTTTCCACAAGTTGAGATCATAGGTCGGCAAAACGTATGGAGCTCACTCAGACTCACTCGTGAAATATGTTTTGCCCTTGGGACTCACTCCGACTCAGATTCACCAAACTTTTCCTCAACCGGACTCACTCGGACTCAGATTCACTAAAATGTTTCCCAGCTGGACTCACTCGGACTCACTCACGACAATTTTTCCCTGCCTGATTCACTCAGACTCACGGCTTCATCTGGGTCTGAGTGAGTCTGAGTGAGTCTACTCATGAGTCCATTAGCGCAGAATTGGCTTCTTCGAACTTGGTGTAAATGCTCTTTAACACCAATATCTTCCCGTAATCGGTGCTGTACTTGGTACCTTTTCATCTTGTACCTTATCAGTGGTTGCAATCCAGTAAGGGCTTTTTCTTGAAAGAGATAACTCATATGAAATATTTTTATCGAAAATTCCCGGGAGAGAGTTTTCGGGGACAGGGGGAAGTAACGGCACTACCCCCCCCCCCCCCCAACTCCGTAACTCACACCCCTCTGATCAATAAATATTGAGCTGGCGTATGAACGCTAGTGCTTTGAAGTATACGTGAGTATAAACGTCAACATACATAAGGCCTGATAGTAAAGGCTAAGTTGCGTAAGTAGAACCGTAGATCGGCAAAAAAGTGCAGATCATTTTGATCAGCTCACAGCGCAACATAAAAAAAAGTGCAGAGCTCACTCAGGCTCACTCAAGAGAGAGAGAGAGAAAAGCAAAGGAAAGGCAGGGAGGTTAGTCTTGTTCAAAAAAGTCTTGTTCAAAAAAGTGCAGAGCTCACTCAGACTCACTCAAGAGACAGAGAGAAAAGCAAAGGAAAGGCAGGGAGGTTAACCAGGTTAACCGGGCTCACTCAAGAAATACATTTTGAGCTTAGGGCTCACTCAGACTCAGACTCTCCAAAATTTTCCTCAACCGGACCCACTCGGACTCATAATCATCAAAATTTTTCCAACCGGACTCACTCGGACTCAAACTCGCCAAAATATTACTCACCCGGACTCACTCAGACTCAGACTCACGGGTCGATCTCAGTCTGAGTGAGTCTGAATGAGTCGACTCATGAGTGAGTTTGCCGACCTATGGTTGAGATACCCAGTCGTATCTTTGCGCGTTTACGTTTTCCCTTTTGTTCATTAGCAGAGTACAGAAAAAGTGGAGTCCGTACTCACCTCCTCGGTTTCCTACGCTCGTTCACGGGAACGGCTGCCAACTTGTGCGAGGACGCAAGCTGCAGCTTGGCCTGCAAGCATACCGGTCAGTATGAAGCACATAGTAGAGCACTGCACGGCCTCGGGCCTACCCGAAAACCCAGCCCGGCCCGGCCCATGGCCGGGCCGGGCTGGGTAAAGTACGTTTTACGGCGGGCCCGGGCCGGGCTCGGGCCTGAAACTCCGGGCTTAGGGCCGGGCCCGTGTTTGAGGTGGCGGGCTCGGGTCGGGCCGGGCTTTTCTCAATTCGTAAAGAGACATTAAAGTGAAACACTGGATTGATTTATACTGATAATGTGTACTCTGTGAACTCGAATGTCATTAATTTCACCACCATAAGTTTATTGATAGAGGAGAAAATCAAGGTCAAAGTTCAATTTTACAATATCGCGCTGAAATCTCCGCGAGTGGCGTCCACGGATTTGAAACTGCATTCATCGTATTTTGGGGGGCACTGGCTCTTCAAAATTTCCTGAAACTTGGCATGTTAAGTCTATGGGCCACTCAGAGGTCAATTTACTTAATTTTTACTGATTAGGATCTACGTAGGCCTCAGTAGACGCCGTCAGAATCTATGACGTGACGACTTCTGCTGCGCGAATTTCAAGGTGCCGTCGCCACCCGCATTTTCGCGCTTACCAAGAGTCTTGTTCCGGCGAGCGTGGTTACCTTGGAATTGTAAACGAGACATTTACTGATAACAGACAAAGTATTCTTCTCTTCAGTGTCCTTTTAATTTTGTACTAAAGACGTTGCGCATACATGTATGTTTCACATTTTATCTCGAAAAAAATACTTTTTGAAGTGGGGCAAGCTATTTGGAGTTCTATGTTGGATAAGTACTGAACTTCTTCAAATTCTTGCCTTTGGGGCTACTTGATTTAAACAATTTGAAATGGGCGAGCTAAAAGTGACTATAGACCAGACGCTTACATAGGTAACATCTAGCTATTCTGGGCTTTATTCGCATGCTTTAACATTTCATATCCCAGATGTTATTCTGTCATCACAGCAATTAAAGCAATATAATAAAATTTAAACTTATCATTGCAAGAGCTCGAAAGCGGGAAAGGATCTTGAATATTTCAGCCCCCCATTAAAACGATAGGACTGCGCGGAGTCTCGTTACATTGAATCCCTATAAAGACATTCGTTTTCCGTGTGGCGAGGGTGGGGAATAGGTTGTGCCAAATGTTACCTAATTTTGCCATTAGAAATGCATTTCCCATATCTCATATATCAGTCATTTCTGAAGGGTATTTGGTGGCGAGATTCCTACAACATATTTGTATACCTATCTCCAAAATGACTAAAATCTGGACGCCGATTCTGAAATATAGACTTTTCTTTCACGGTTATGCATCAAGGCATGGTGGACACATGGGGTGTCTCACAAGAAAATGCTTTAGACCTGTCATGCCTATGTAGCTTAAGAACGTAATTATAAAGAAAATAATAAAAAAATGGGACGAAGGCAGTCGTGTGCGGGCCGCGGGGCACGTGTTTGAGACCCCTGCGCTATATAGTGCCAGAGATACTGATACTGCCGAAACAGCGTTGGAATGTGCAGGAATAGTATAGGTCCATTAAACAAGGCGTCGGGCAAAGTATATTCGCTTACGAAATGTCTGGCTTGAAAAAAGACAATTACGAATTCCGTGCCATGTGATTGATGCCCGTTTACCTCGAAGCATATGAGTAAGCGTCGAAAAGCTTATTCGGGCCTTTGTTTCCAAACCGGAACAAACGCCCCGAAAATAGATCGAGATCTCTTCGTCCACCTCCTGTCAGTCGTATGCCTGCACAGTCCAACGACCACCTCCTACCAGAACAACATCGTTAGGAAGGCGTACCCCATTACAATATGAAAAAAAAAGATAGAGCGCGGTGCAAAACATGCATAACGTACACTGCTGAAAACTGCGAGGAGAAGCCCTCAAAGAGGAGTTTTATAGATGACATTGACGAGCGGCACGACGTTCGGGAGCGAGAGAAATGAAGGCAAGAGCTGTACACCTATGTTCATTGTGCAGAAGTCCGCAGAGACATCCTAAATTTGCTCCAGTGATGGAAGTTAAAGACAAAGACTGGCGACGCCTTCACAATTCGCGAGGCAGATGTACTCCCCCGCAGCTAGCGCAAGCAGTGCGAGAAACTTTAGCGCGCCAGGCTATATGATACAACAGCGCATGGCGCTCTTAAAGCCGGTATCTTTTGATAATTTGATTTTTTGTGCAATGACATGGGAAGAAACAAGCTGTACTACATGCCACAAAAAACTGCTATAGTATGAAGTGGTACGAGCCTTTGGATGGAAGATGAAGAAGCACGAGAGTTAGGGGGGCAGGAAAGAAGAGGGAGAAGAAGTTAAAAATAAAGCAGATTAAGATGGACGCCAGTTCCATACTGAAGCTTTAATGCTGTTTCGTTCTTTCAAGTAGGAACACTAAATTATTTTGGCGCAGTCGGCAATAGAAGCCAACATGTGGGTGACGTTCTTCCTTGACGAGACGTACGCGGAGAAGATCATCTTTTCGAAGTACCAAGTTCAAGATGAGGCAGCGGTAGACTTACCTCGTGAGCTCAGCTCGGCAGAACTCGTGAACCTGGTTGTGGAAAAAGGCAGCCGTGGACACTACTGAACTACGACAGAAAGGTGCCGTGAAAGTGAACTTGCGTGTGGCGACCTTCAACGACCTAGATCTTGAACCAGTGCGTCGAAAAGACTCAGGATCACGGTCTTCGACGGAAGAGGTGAGCGTCATTTTGAAAGCTCTTCAGCTGCAACAGGAACAGATTGTTCAACAGAACCAGATAGTGACGTCGCTTATAAGTTCTCTAAATGCTGAGAAACCAGTGACTAAATCCATGGAACCTGATGCCTTCGACGGTGTGTCTTCAAGTCCAGAAACTTGGCTTGAGTTCTACGAATATGCCGCTGGAAAAAAACAAGTGGCTCTCTGATGAGGATAAAATTACCAACATGCGTGTTTACTTGAGAGGGGTTGCACGCAAGTGGTATGAAATACGCATAATGGAAGACAGGGACGACTCTTGGAGCCAGTGGAAGCAAAAATTTTTGACTGCATTCCGAAGCAATCCAGTACAAAGATGGAACACAGCGCTTAATTTCAAGTCCAAGCAAAGCTCTCTTGTCGAGTACTTCTTTGAGAAACGCCATCTTTTAAAGCTGGCTGAGCCCATGCTTCCATCTTCGGCCGTAGTAGCCTTAATAATGCATGGATTGCACACTGAAGTGTTGAAGCAAGTGCAAATACTGTCACCCAGAACTCTAGACGACCTTCTGGAGTGTCTTCAGAACACACCATCTGCTTCGCAAATAAGCATAACCGCCAAGTCAAGCAGCTGTTTTAGTCGGAGTAAAAAGGACTGGTCACGCCGCGATCAGTGAGAACCGAGCCGCCTCGGAAGTAGCACGGATAACTTGACTTGGCGCGTTCCAAGAGATCAAGTGAACAATATCGACACTGAGGCTCAGGAGTATTCGACAGCAAAAAAAACTAATAAATGAGAGTGATCAGTCCCACCCGATGACTCCAACTGAGACTGTTTATTTAAATTGCTCTAGCCTACTTCACATTCCCGTCAAAATAGGAAGCAAACATATGATGGCTCTGGTAGACAGCGGTGTGTCGATAATAAATGCCAAGCTGGTGGATGCAAGTCGCTTGCATAGTGGAGGAGTCCTGCGGGTACAAGGCTATGATGGAAAAGTAACGTTGCATAATCAGTGGGCCTTGGTAAACATTGAGTTCCAGGGTCAGAAAATAGAGAGCGAAGTATTGGTCATAGAGGGGGGTGACGTACGACTTTTTGCTATCAAGACCGGATATAAAGAAACTAAAGATCAACGTATACTGGGGACGATGTGGTTCTAGTCGAAGGAGTATCAAGGAACGAGACAAATCAGGGTAGACAGGGTAACCTACAAGTTGTCAAGTGCGCGGAGAATATCGCAAGGACCTACCCTGAACTTGTATGCATAGGAAGCTATCCTCAGGCGATGAAGTCGCACAAGGTCCCTTTTGAACTAGCTGACAAAACCGTGATCCGAAAATCACCTTACAATATGTCAAGAGAGCGAAAGATGTGGCTCAAGAAAGAGTTGCAGGAGATGCTAGACGCCGATATTATACGACCTTCGGTATCACCCTTCGCTTCTCCCATAACGATTGCACCGAAAGAAGATGGAACCTTCAGGTTGTGCACCGTTGACAAGGTTCTCAATCGTCAAACAGAACTGATACCATTTCCCATGCCGAAGATCGACACAATTATAGATGAGACGGGTGGTTGCCGACACTTTTCCCGCATCGATTTGTGCAAAGGTTTCTGGCAGATCCCACTAACCGAAGAAACAAAAATGTACACCACTTTTATCACTCCATTCTATCTCTACGAGTATAACCGGCTTCCTTTCGGTTGGAAAAACTCGCCAGCGTGGTTCCAGATCATGAACGACGTCCTAAAGCCATTCCTTGGTGTTTTTTGTAATGTGTACATAGTCGACATTATAGTCTTCTCCAAAACAGAGGCTGAGCATCAGGAACATCTGTCTCAGGTGTAAAATGTCTTGAGCTTGGCACATCTCAAGGTCAATTTTAAGAAAAGTGCATTCTTTCAACGAAAAGTTGTGTTTCTTGGAAGAGTCTTCGATGGGAACACCAAGAGCACGAAACAAGAGTTCGTCGAGAAGATCTCCCACTTGAAGAAACCATATGACGTCCATTCACTGCGTGTGTTCTTGGGATTCGCAGGAGATTTCCGATGTTTCACAAAGGACTTTGCTGTCAAAACTAGATGCCTCACGCGCTTAACGCAGAAAGAAGTTCCTTTTGAATGGAATGATGAATGCGAGAGAGTCTACCGTGACTTGGTGCACAGAATTTCTGCTGACCCTGATCTACGCATACCAGACTTCACCTTACCCTTTGAATTGAACACTGACGCCCCACATTATGGGACTGGTGCAGTGTTGTATCAAAAATCCATTGAAGCATCCGGCCGAGAAAAGCGACACGTAGTAGGTTACTACAGTTACACCTTCAAGCCATCTGAAATTAACTACACTACTACTGAAAAGGAAGCACTGGCTGTTCTGAAGGCCGTTGAGAATTTCCGTACGTACCTGGAAGGTACGAAGTTCACTTTGTCCACTCATCACCAGGCCCTCACTCATCTCTTGAATATGACCCAAACTAAAGGACGTATCGCCAGATGGGTGAATTTCTTGCAGCAATTTGACTTTACCATCTCGCACCGACCAGGACCACTTTTAACTGATGCAGATGCTCTGTCAAGGTTGACGATACAAAACAACACAGAACAATCCGAAGAAGTCAATGAAGTGAAGCTGTGGGAAGGCTCCGAACAACTGGTTTTTACTGAAGGTCGGTATCAAGTCCCACCAAAGCTTGTTTCTAGGGTGCTTTATTTGTACCACCATAGCCCAGAATCTGGAGGACACGACGGATTTTGGCGCACCTACAACAACTTAGTCAAGAGATTTACGTGGCCGCACATGAAGAAATAATTCAGTCAGTACGTTCGTTTATGCCATGTGTGTCAAGTACACAAAGTCAAATATAAACAGCCTACGGACGCCATGATACTACCTTGCCACTCAAACGTGCCTTTTGAAGTAGTACACCTGGATTTCGCCGAACTAAATAAGAAACGGGAAGGAGTCAGAAAAACGCAAGCTTTTCTTCTGGCCATAGATGAATGCACCAGGATGGTCGCGGCACGAGCGGGAAAGGAAGATGCAAATAGTGTCATAACCCTCCTCGAAAGAGACATGTTTAGGACTACGTGGACAATTGTATGTGATAACGGCCCTGCTTTCAAGAGTGAAAAGCTAGCAAGATGGGCACAAGATCACAATATATTAATCAAGTTTTGTGCACCATGCCATCCCGCAGCGAATGGACTTGCAGAACGTGCCATACGGGACGTGAAACAATACATCAAGATGTAAAATAGTTTTCCTGGTGGATGGAAGTGCTCCTTAGAAGCAGCCGTAAAGCATCATAATCGATCCTACACAAGTGGCTTGGGGTGCAGTCCACAGTATGCTTCTTCAGGAGAGACCCCTATTCTGGAGGCAGACCGTGAGTTGGGACACTTGGAAAATCTCAAGATCGTCGAGGAGAGGCAACAAAAATCACAGGAGGAGAGGTACCGAAAACGAATGAAAAAGAATTTTGACAAGAGACATCGATCAGACATGCCAGACATCCAAGTCACCGACCTCGTACTAGTGCGGAAAGGAATAAGATTCCAGTGCCAAATTTTATGGTCCTTACTCTGTGACAAAGACAGCCACCCAGAACAGAATTTTGAAGACTGTTTGGTACACTGGTGAACGTGGATCAGTTGAATGCGCTTCAATTGGAAATGACTTCAAGTATTACCCCAGGAGGGGTAATTAAGAGAAACCGGGAAGGGTGAAGCGGTACGAGCCTTTGGATAGAATATGAAGAAGCACGAGAGCCAGAAGGCAGGAAAGAAGAGGGAGAAGAAGTTAAAAATAAAGCAGATTAAGATGGACGCCAGTTCCCACTGAAGCTTTAATGCTGTTCCATTCTTTCAAGTAGGAACACTACATAGTATATATACTAGAAGCGGTGTGATAGATGAAAAGAATGCTATGACAAATATTTTTTTCTTCCTTTAGGCAGCTTATACGTATTTCTCAAAGTACACGTGGTGCGCGCGGTTCATTATAATTTTTGTCTAGGTTAAGGTAGTCACAAGAACGTAATGAATTTTTATTTCTTCCTCTAGTTCTCTTGATGTAGCAAGGTGCTACTATGCTGAAGACAGGCGCTATATATCCAGAAGGATGCATTATTGGCTTTGTCGTTAGAGCATGCTTTCAATTTTAATGGACTGCAATTTACACAAAGGGAAGACAGCGTTCTGTTCCTTGTGTCCTCTCTTTTTATCACGCTCTGTATTGAAACTGAACTCATGCTTCAAGTCACTTTCCTTGCTACAATATCTGCAGCCGAACGCTCTTGATGATCCCCTCGTGGTTGACGTTTCGGCACCCAGAACGGGAGCCTTAATTGTCCACAATCATTGTGAACAAGGCTTCCATTCTGGGTCCGGCAACGTAAACACATTTTTATTCTCTTGTGGTCGGTGTCCTCGTCTTTTTATTCAATGATTCTTCCCGACCCGACGAGCGTTCATTGCATCCAGTATATCCGCTCAGCTGTTTCCACCGTGAGCCCCTTTTACCGTAGGTTAAAGTATAATTGTTAGCGAAGCATGCGCCCCTAAAGCGTATATATTTGCTACTTAAAACACCTTGTTGTCGATTTCGTGTTCGGGCAACATCACCTAGATTATTGGATCGGGCCCCTCTCGGGCCCGATCTGCGGTAGGGCCGGGCCGGACCGGGTAGGCGAACTTTTTCCTCCGGTACGTGCCGGGCCCGGGTCTCGCTTTGAGTCACCGGGCCGGGCTCGGGCGGGTAAGTGTAAACAAGTGCCCGGGCCGGAAATCCCGGCCCGTGCAGTGTCCTAGCACACAGACTGCAGGAAGCGGCCTGAGCCACCCCTTATTTCCTTTAAAATATAGGCGTTCGCACAGGCGTACGTAGGCTTCTCCATCAAAGCGTGCTGAGTTTCATAGTATTGCCCCCCCCCAACCCCCTCAAGCCTTAGCCTCTAATTGCTGCTCGAGTCCAAAAGAAAAGCTTTGCAATGGATGCAAACACCATAATGAATCGATGATGTGCTTTTCATAACGACATGCCTTTCGACCCCCGCATTCCGGAGGTAAACGTTGGAAATAAGCAGTTTTTGGAATGCAGGGTCAGACTGCCTCGGCCGCCATTATCACCTTCAGGCGCAGCGTCTACATATGTGGAGGCTAATTGTTTTATTGCGATAGCAATTATATGGACACTTTCGGCTGATTTTCTCCGTCGCCGTCTGTCGTCGCCGTCATGTCCCGCATATGTATATGTATGTGTATATATATAAAAGGAATAAAGAAAAATAAATCAGTAGAAAAAGTTCCAAACCACCTGACCGGGGATTCGAACCAGCGACCACTCGCTCCGCAGCCTGCTGCGCTAGCCAACACAGCCACACACCAGGCTCTTGCCAGCGATATAACGGTGAGCTATTCATATGCACCATTTACCGCTCGCGGTACGCAGATCTCGGAAGAGCTTGAGCGTGTTTTCTATCTCGTGTAAAGAGGTTTATTGGGATGGCCGAACAAGCGTGGGGTAGCTCGAAAGAGTACACAGGCAGAAGAAGATGATGGTGTTCGAACGCCGATCTCGTGCCTTCTCCTCATGACGATGATAGTTGAACCCGTGATTTCAATGTCTTCCTTTCTTCATTAAAATTGCCCCCGTCGAGAAAGATGAAGCCATCCTGGCGATCTAACAGGTGGGAACAAGCGGGTCGAAGTCTGGCTTGAGGCGGTCTACGTGAACAATATCCCGTCCACGCCGACGACGGTCGCTCGGCGGCGTAAGAGGTTCAGTGGCGTAGTTCACTGGTGAAGTACGCTCGACCACGCGGTAGGGACCATGATAATTTGAGATCAGTTTGGGAGACAAACCAGGAGTGCAGGGCGGCACATGCAGCCATACAAGTGCTCCAGGAGCGAACGTTGCGGCAGGAGGATGGTCGTCGTCGCGGGCCTCCTTCTGGCGCTGTTGGTCGGCCGCAGTAAGTCGCTTGGCTAGTTTGCGGCACTCTTCCGCGTAACGGGCGGCTTCCGAAACGGGCGTGCACTCGGAGGGATCTGGTGCGTATGGCAGTAAAGTGTCGATGGTGTGCGACGGCTGGCGACCATACAGAAGGAAAAAATGGGGAAAACCCGGTTGTGGCTTGCGTGGCGGTGTTGTACGCGTATGTTGCAGATGGAAGAACCAGATCCCAGTTTGTTTGATCGGATGCAACATGTGTCGCAAGCATGTCGCCCAGAGTCCGATTAAACCGCTCAGTCAAACCGTTTGTCTGAGGGTGGTAGGCTGTACTCGTCCGGTGTACAATACGGCACTGGTGTAGGAGTGCTTGGATTACATCGGAAAGAAATACACGCCCACGGTCACTGAGGAGTTCACGAGGGGGGACCGTGACGAAGCACAAAACGATTGAGGATGAAAGATGCGACGTCCTGTGCTGTCGCCGTGGGAAGAGCAGCGGTTTCAGCTTAACGTGTAAGATGGTCCACAGCAACGATAGCCCATCGGTTGCCTGCCGCTGTCAATGGCAGTGGTCCGTAGAGGTCAATTCCAACTCGGTCGAATGGGCGGTCTGGGCACGGAAGTGGCTGCAATGAACCTGCTGCAGGATGTGGCGGTTTTTTCCGCCGCTGACACTCGTGGCAGCCGCGAATGAACTGGCGGACGAAGCGAAACATTCCGCGCCAGTAGTACCTTTTCCGTAGACGCTCGTAGGTCTTGAAGACACCGGCATGAGCACACTGCGGGTCGGAATGAAACGACGCGCAGATTGTAGAGCGCATCGTTCGAGGAATGACTAGGAGCCACTTCCTACCATCTGGCGAGTAGTTGCGCCGGTACAAGAGGCCATCTCGAATACTGAAGTGCGGAGCCTGGCGTCGCAGTGTTCGAGTGCTCGGAAGTGTGAGTGCCTCGGATAAAACGTCAAGAAGCGAAGCTATCCATGGATCTTGACGTTGTGCAGAAGAGACGGTGTCCACGTCAAGAGCTGACAACGTGCAGTCTAGGGAAATGGCTGCAGTGTCTGTGGATAATGGGGACCGCGACAGGGCATCAGCATCGGAATGCTTGCGGCCGGAACGGTATACATAACGCGGATGTCATATTCTTGAAGCCGAAGAGCCCAACGGGCAAGGCGACCTGACGGATCCTTCAGCGAAGACAACCAGCATAATGCGTGGTGGTCCGTCACTACATCGAAAGTCCGGCCATAGAGGTACGGACGGAACTTCACGAGCGCCCAAACTATAGCCAAGCATTCTTTCTCGGTGACGCTGTAGTTCGACTCAGCCTTCGTGAGAGTTCTGCTGGCGTATGCGACGACATACTCGGCGAACCCAGGTTTTCGTTGCGCGAGAACCGCACCGAGGCCGACACCACTGGCGTCAGTGTGGACCTCAGTTGGCGCCGTAGGATCGTAGTGGCGCAAGATAGGTGGTGAAGTGAGACGACGAAGGGTGGAGAAGGCTTGGTCACACTCGGAAGACCATGACGAAACATCGGTGGCGCTGCTTAAAAGTTGGGTCAAAGGCGCAATAGTAGAGGCGAAGTTGCGCACAAACCGGCGAAAGTAGGAGCATAACCCTACGAAGCTCCGTAACTGCTTCACAGTCGTCGGTTTGGGGAAGTCGGCGACAGCGCGTAGTTTAGCCGGGTCGGGAAGTATGCCATCTTTTGATACGACGTGACCCAGAATCGTAAGTTCCCGGGCAGCGAAGTGGCACTTCTTGAGATTCAGTTGGAGATGGGCATTCTTCAGGCACGTCAGGACTTGTTTCAAGCGTTCCAGATGTGTTGTGAAATCTGGCGCAAAGACAACGATATCGTCGAGGTAGCAAAGACATATGTGCCACTTCAAGCCCCGTAGAACCGAGTCCATCATGCGCTCGAAGGTGGCAGGCGCATTGCAGAGGCCGAAGGGCATGACGTTGAATTCATATAGACCGTCGGGTGTCACAAAGGCTGTCTTTGGACGATCAGCATCTGCAAGGGGCACCTGCCAGTACCCCGATCGCAAATCTAACGATGAAAAAAACTCGGCACCTTGTAAAGAATCAAGGGCATCGTCAATCCTGGGTAAGGGGTAGACGTCTTTTCGAGTGATTTTGTTTAGGCGCCGGTAATCCACACAGAAGCGAATGGAACCATCCTTTTTCTTAACTAGAACTACAGGTGATGCCCATGGACTTTGTGACGGCCGAATAACGTCGCGTTGAAGCATATCGTCAACCTGTTCGGTAATCACTTCGCGTTCTGCCGCGGAAACACGGTATGGTCGTTGTCGCACTGGCGCGTGGGAGCCGGTGTCGATGTAATGACGAGTGGTATAAGTTCGGCCAAGTGCAGATTGAGCAACACCGAAAGATTCGCGGAACTGGTGCAGCAGCAGGAGAAGATCAGATCGTTCTGATGGCGACAGTCCGTCCGCGATCGACGAATCGAAAAGTTCGGAAGCTGGTACATCAGAAGGGTTAAGGGCACTGACGGCGTCGCGGTCGCTTTGAGGTGAATCTTGCTGCACGGTGAAAATTTGTCCCTTATCAATGGGCTGCACGCATCCAAGAGATTCACCTTTGAACAGTTTGACAGGATACGGAAGAGGATTGGTGATGCAGAGAGCACTGGTTCCATTAGAAATTGAGAGGGTCGAATAAGGCAGCAGAAGTGGTTTCCGACTTAGGAAAAGGCTTGATGGCTCAAAGAAGGCAGCTTCATCACACATGCCGTTGGAAAACACAGGGAGCAAAACAGCGGCTGTCGGGGGGAATTTCGGTGTCTTCTTTGATGACTAGCTTGTGTGCGACTTGATGCGTGTCGTCGTAGAGCTGGTCGTACAACGGGAAGAGCTCAAGTTCCGATCTGGCACAATCTATAACGGCGTGATTACGGGATAGAAAATCCCAGCCGAGTATGATGTCATGAGAGCAGCAGTAAAGCACGATAAACTCAACAATGTAGTGGTCCTCCGCGATGATTAGTCGGGCGGTGCAGGCGGCTATAGGCCGAACGGGTTCTCCATTCGCTGCACGTAAGGGCATCATATCAAGAGGCGTGGTCACTTTTCAAAGCTTGCGGCAAAATCTAGCGTCTATGACGGAAACGGCAGCACCGGTATCTACAAGAGCGTATGCATGGGCGCCTTCTACAAAAACTTCGACAATATTTGACGGCAAAGTTCGAGGACTTGAGCATTTCGACAGCGCAGTTCTTGCCTCCTGAACTGCGGCGGCTAGTTTCCCTCATTTTGAGGGGCTGGTCGACGACGCATCGGTGACAAGGAGCGGCGACGGGGTGAAGGTGAGCGAGGAGACGTAGGCTGCGGATAGTCACGTGAAGACGTGCTTGGTTGAGGATCCGAGCCTTCAAAGCAAGAGCGGGGGCGATCCATGTAGCTGTTCTGTGAACGGGCGTCTGTGTATCCCGGCACGCGGCGTCGGCAGTATCGCGCAACATGGCCAGGGCCGCCGCATGCAAAACAGATCGGCCGGTTATCGCGCGTTCGCCAGGGATTTGCTGCGATGGGCGTGCCCCATGTGAAGGACGTGGGGGTCGGAGCTACGGCATGTGACGCTTCATAGAACGGTGGGGGCTGCTGTCGTAGATGCTGCCGCTTTACAGCCTCAGCATAAGTGAGAGGTGCGGCGACAGGGTGCTGCTGAATGGGCACCGGCAGGGCCTCCGAAATCTGGTCTTGAATGACGTGTCGGAGCACGGGAGCCAACGGGGTCGGTTGCCGCAGTTGCTGCTGCTGTGGGAGCTCTTGGCGCTGAGCAAACAGCAGGAGAGAAAGTTGACGTGCCACCTCCTCACGCACAAAGTCTTTCATTTGTGCGAGAAGGCATGCGTGGTCAGGCACGACTTCCAGTGCAGCGAGTGGTTGGCTAGCCTGAGGTGAACGTCGGGTGAGAGCTCGTTGCCTTCGCAATTCGTCATAGCTCTGGCACAGGGTTACCACTTCGGACACCGTGCCAGGAGACTTCGCAAGGAGCATTTGAAAAACATCGTCGTCGACACCCTTCATAATGTGCTGAATCTTGGCACTTTCGCTCATTGAGGTATCGACGCGCCTGCAAAGATCGATGATGTCCTCGATATAAGCGGTAAAAGTTTCACCTGGTTCTTGCGCCCTGTGTACGCAGCCGTTGTTCGGCGCGCAACTTCCGCACGGCAGGGCGACCGAAAACGGCAGATATTGCCTGCTTGAAAGCGGACCAGCTCTCGAATTCAGACTCGTGGTTCGTGTACCATAGCTTCGCCACATTAGCCAGGTAAAAGTTCACGGTGCTCAACTTAGCAGCGTCATCCCACCCTGTTGGGTCCACTAACTTTTTCATAGGACGACAGCCAGTCCTCGACGTCCTGATATTCTGTGCCCGCAAATATCGGGGGTCTCGCAGGCGAACAGGGCCGGGGCAAGCGGGGGCCGCGAGGTGGTGCCTGTTGGGAAGCGTCGGCTTGCATGATCGGCGGCAGCGTGCGGGATCGTAGTTCCAGGGTGCAGACGATGTGGTTACCCAGCACGATCCACCAAATGTAAAGAGGTTTATTGGGATGGCCGAACAAGCGTGGGGTAGCTCGAAAGAGTACACAGGCAGAAGAAGATGATGGTGTTCGAACGCCGATCTCGTGCCTTCTCCTCATGACGATGATAGTTGAACCCGTGATTTCAATGTCTTCCTTTCTTCATTAAACTCGTAACGCTTTTACAGTTTCTTTCAAATTGAAAACAGCCCTTGAGATGCGCACGAAAAGTGGCTCCCTTCTGTACCACACATGACGTAGCATGAAAAAAAAGAACACCGGGCACACTTGGCGTCAGACGCCACCGCGTGGCAGGCGACGCAGAGGGGTTCATTCCACGTGCCGCAGTTTAAAAGAAAAAGAAGTATCAAACAGCGTCGGAAAAGTCGTATAACCATATAATCAATCCTTGGCCAATCCCTCTGAGTGAGTATGAGCCATATCAGACGCAACAACAACAGCGTCGGCTTATGCATTGTGGACACTCGCAGCGCGTTGCTCAAATTACAAACATGTAACAACTTCGACAGTTCTTAGTTCACGCTTGTCCTGTGTATACCTATGCGTTCCCTTTTCGAGCGTCCTTCTTTGTCCTGCGGCGGCGCGTTGCAAGTATCGAGCTGCCTTGTCGTTCTTCGTGTGACAAACTAATTTCTTGCTGTCGCATTCATTGCTTCGCCCTAGTGGCGAAACTGTTACTTTTTTGCCAGTTCTTCGGACTTGTGAGAAAGAGAGGGCAAGATACATTGCGCAAAGGAATAATTGAACCTTCTGCATAGTCACCGCGTCTTGACTTCACCCCAATGTGCTGCATACGACTGCAGCCGATCACTTTTATAAAGGCACTACAATATCTGACGGGTCACTGGGTGTGCCGCGTTCCAGGACCAACTTGATAAGTATTATTTTTCGTTGCTCGAAATGGACACAGCCAAAAACGAACTGCGTGCGAATTTTTGAGCCTAATATTACCTTTTCTTTGTGTAAAAAATTGAACATAAGTGGCTGCAGAATAATTAAATATTTAATTATACGCTAATTAAAATTTATTAACACACCTCGCAAAAAAACAAGGTATTTCTTCATTTTCTTTCTTGGAATGTAATGACGAGTGCCTTAGAATTATGTTGTGCGAAATTTAGACATTTCCGGACAGTGCATCATAATGCGCGCCTGATGGGGGTTATTGCCAGAAAACTGTGTGAAAAGGACAATATAGGTACGACTGAGTTAAGGTGCGAGGCAGACTAGGTGACCTCCTGTGGTGTTAAGGGCAGATGGGAGCACCCCTTTCTGGCCCCACCCCAAGCTGTGAGTGTGTTTGTGTGTGTGCGTTCATGGGGTGCCACAAAAATGATGACAGCTAAGCTAAGCTAGTTCCTTCAGATATGCTGCTGCACGAATACCAAACAAGGGTAATTAAGCTAAACATACTACGATGTCATGCAATAACATGATGCCATTAGGGGGAGTGAGTGCTGCTCTCGCCTAATTAAAGTATCACGGCGTACTCAACCCCGGAAATGCTTTAGACATGGTCATATGATTTTAGGCCCAATTGGGTAAAGACAGGCAAATTGGGAGAGTTGGTGAGGTTTCCATGATAAAATAATAGAACAGTGCACACAGGACGAAGGAAAGAAGTGACACACATGGCGCTAATCTTGCAACCAGTTTAATGAAAGACTACGTGTACTTTTTTTTCAAAGCGAGTGCGCATGCTTATTGTCAAAGATGATACACTCATCAATCCTTAAGGCACAGCCTCGTGTGAACTCTCTGGTCACCCTGATTAGCAGGCCCATATCCTTTGATGATAACGCCAGGGAAAGTTGGCTAACACAATTAACTTGTTTTTCTTTATATCCACGATGCCTCAGCCACTTTTCATGTGTACATGCCATTATGCACAAACAAGAATGCAGTGTCAACAGAAAACGGCACACACTGACGCTCAATACAGTGCTTGGGGAAGTTAGCTGCTCTCTTTTCTAATGAATTCTCGTGCTCAAGAAGCCTCACCTTATTGAACCGGCCTGTTTGCCATATATATATATATATATATATATATATATATATATGTCTGTGTAAGAAAAAAAACGGGTGCACGTACGAGAAAGCAATACTTTTATGCCTTACGTTTCGGCCGTGGCACGGGCTTCGTCAGAGAATGATTATATATATATATATATATATATATATATATATATATATATATATATATATATATATATATATATAAGAAAGAAAATACGACTTTCGTTGGTTTGGCACTGTATATTCTTACTAACGTTTCGTCTGGTGGACCAGACTTTGTCACTTTGACAAAGTCTGGTCCACCAGACGAAACGTTAGTAAGAATATAGAGTGCCAAACCAACGAAAGTCGTATTTTCTTTCTTGTTCATAATTCTATCGGGGTCTGCGTAATTCTTTTCCCACTATATATATATATATATATATATATATATATATATATATATATATATATATATATATATATATATATATATATATATATTGTCACGTGGGTGTGACGTCGACGAAGGCAGCAGGCGACGTGTCCGAGATGAAACTGTTTATTAGGCCGAACTTGTGGCCGGTAAAGGGAGAGTAACATTACAGCAATACACGCTGGCACTGATAGCGGCGAACAGAGCGCCGGCCGTCGATTAACTCATCATCGTTGGAGCGCGCCGGCTTTTATACATCACGCGTCGAACATTCTAGGCTTATCACTGGTCGTCGCACAAGCTCTCTAATAATCTTGAGTGTTCGCGTGCTGTGCGCAATGTTAAGAAAACGATCTACTACAAACGTGAAGCTTCTCAACACTGAGGCGCGATCTGCACCAAGCGTTGCTCACAGCCTTTGCGGAGTTAAACAAAGCACTTCAAACTAACCCGCGTGGCAATATATATATATATATATATATATATATATATATATATATATATATATATATATATATATATATATATATATATATATATATATATATTGTAGTGTACTAGACAGAGAAATAGACACAATGCCTGTTCACTAGGCCGGCTGTTCTATTCTGCCCTTCGTTCTTCTCTTTGCGCCAGATGATCTCGCGCCCGTGCCCGAGCGCCGCTCTGTCTTCCTTACACTCTGCCACGCTGCGAAATTATATGGCTAACTGTATAAATGCATACGGGCAGACGACAGTGGCTGTGCCGGATTGTAAGCCGCAGGTCCACAGACATTGGACCCAGATGTTCCATCGCTAGGGGATAACGTCTCTGGCGGGCGGTACTGGCTGTGCCTTGGTGGTCGCTCTTGTGCACGCCACGGCGTGTCTTGCTGAACTGCCGCAGACTCAGGTGGCCGACATTGGCTGCCTCGTTGCGGCCGGAGGTCTCGGCCGCGTTGCTTCTTGTCTGGGAAATTTGATGATCGCTCTGGCGGCCGGCATTGACTATGTCGTAGTGGCTGCTGGTCTCGACCACGCTGGCATCTGGCATGTAGAGCTGCCGATCGTGACTCAGGAGGACGCCATAGGCTGTGCTGTGGATCTCGCTGAGGACTTTCATGCTGCACGTGCGACCAAGGCAGAGGTGATTGTAGACGCCGTACAAACTCGGGTTGGTCGAGCGGATCGTAATTGACCACAGTGCGTCGGTATGGTGGTCTGATATGCATCCTCGAAAAGGGATCGAAACTCCGAGTCCGCGTGGAACGCAGCTCATGCTCTTGCAGTATTGTTCCTGTCGAGCTCCCCAAGGTACTCGAGGTAGTGGACCTTGAAGTAAGGCATGCATTCGAGCTGGCCTCTGCAGTCACGTCATCAGCAGGAGACCTGGGCTTTAGCGGCAGGTCTTAGATGGCGATGATCCCAACTTTGACTGACGCCTCGGCTTCATTTAGGGACACGTCACTTTGCAAGTGGCGGGCATCTGACGGCTCTGGAGGTGCTCTTGGTAGGGCATCTGGTGCCATGCCTGGTGGTTCTCGTGCAGGCTTCTTCAAGATACACGACAGTACGTCAAGAGGAGCTGGAATTGTCAGCGGCTCCGGTGAGTCTGTGGATACTGTGATGGGTGTCATGGGCTCTTCCTGTCCTTCACGAAAGGCGTCCGTGTCAGGCACGAGAAGAGCTGGGGACGGCTTGTTCGCACGCGTTCCTGGTGATGGTACTGCCGATGGTAACATCGCGTAACAGAAGGCGTGTGTCGGGGAAACCTGGTCACGTCCGGTGCTGGTGTCTGCCGCGAGGCCATCTACGATGCTCTCTGCGCAAGGGCTGCACGGCACAACTGTACCGTCGAAGTGGTCTTCATCGCAGCATCCATCTGCCGTAGAGAGTGGATCGGAGATGACAGGGCTGAAGGCATTAGAAAGGGGACGAAAAAGACCTGTCAGTTTGGCACACCACTCAGGCCAGGTTTGTTGCCTGATGCCTTCGTAGGCGTGCCATGCTTTGGCGGCATCGCGAAGGTGGTCGATGGCCACCCACCAATTCTGCTGGTCCGTCCAGGCATGGTAGTTTCCGAGCGAGTTGATGGTATCGATCCACAGGAAAACGTCATCCTGGAATCCTCGAAAGTTCGGTAGTTCCCATGCAGCCGCTGATGGTAATGGGCTAGCTCCTTAGCTAGCAAAGATGTCGCCCGCATGACGTCCGCGAGGTTTTTGAACGAGGAACCCGAGGATCCATAGGCGGCGTCCGCGGAAAATACGGAGGCCCCGGCACTCACGGAGGCGGTACAGGACCCGCAGTTAGAAGACGCCAAGTTGCCCAGTTGTGACAGGCGCGTGGCGGTGCGGATGATCTGTGCTGCGTCGTCGGATGAGCCGCCCGGGGAGCCCGCGGCGGCGGCGGTGGAGTATGTGGTCGTCGCAGCAATCAGTGCGGCGGCGAAGTCCTGGATTATGGAAGCGTCGGTATAATACCGTCGAGACGCCGAGGAGGCCTGGACGCCTTCCCCGGACGGTGCTTCTAGCGCCGGCAGGTAAGCGGGTGCCGAGGAGGCCTGGACGCCGTCCCCGAAGTGGGCTTTCTGCTGCGGCAAGCTTGGGGGATTCCATGGCCTAGGAAGCGTGGACGCCGTTCCTTGAGTGGCGGGTCCGCAACGCCGAAGACGCTGTAGCACAGGTGGCTTCTGCCATAAGGCTTCGTTTACGACGACTGCGCCATTGTAGTGGACTAGACAGAGAAATAGACACAACGCCTGTTTACTAGGCCGGCTGTTCTATTCTGCCCTTTGTTCTGCTCTTCTTCGCCCCAGCCGATCTCGCACCCGTGCCCGAGCGCCGCTCTGTCTTCCTTAAAAAATATATATATATATATATATATATATATATATATATATACATATATATATATATCCGGCCACAGGACAAAGCAATTTTACACGGGACAAACTTAGTCACATGTTTTATTAGGCAGCCTGTGCTTCTTCCCAATACATCTATCTTCCTTTGAAGACAGAAGTATTGTCAGGCCATATGGTTTGACAATAAAGACCTTCTGTCAGGCTGTATGGCCTTTAGCTCTTACTCCTCTTTCTGTATAAGAAAGAAGTATAATAAACTTCAAACTTCAAAACGGCGGTTCTCCCCTTGGCCCACTTTATTGGGAGCTGAAAAAAAGCATATTAACGCCATACCCGGCCCCTACTTTCGCAAACTTGTGGGAAAAAGAATGCACGTAGGACAGTGCCGCTACTTTTCTATTGCGGTCATCGGCATTGCTGCGCTGCCCTAAGTCGCGTTTCCAGAGTTTCAAAGTTCTCTGTAATCTACCCACACATTCCTACAAGGACTGAGTCCTTGAAACCGGCTTCCCTGCAACGATGCCCCTGGGCCTCTAGACTAGTTCTCATCTTGTGAGTACAGGACTTCTTTACTGCCATTCCTGCGCAGCCAGCGACCATGCCGCTTCTTACAACTTTTGAGTGACAAGGCTTGTTGTTCAGCAGTGGCTTCTCGATCCTGGGAGCATACTGCCAGCACAGGTGGTCTTTTTCAAAAAGCTAGTTTTAAATCTAAATAAGGCAATCTGTGATGCTCCGGATGTTCATGCGTGAAATTGAGTCCGGCCCATCTTTTCTGAAGACATCAAGAACAAATTGCACTGTTTCCGGCTCGAGGGATTTGAAAATAACAAGAAAATCATAAACGTACCGAAATATGCCGATCACCAGCAAACCGAAAGGGACAGCTTGAGAGGGCGTCCCACAATTTAGATAGTATGGATATCACGAGGGCCTTGCATGAAGCGGCAGCAATGACGCCTGCACATTACGACGCTTGGTTGCCAGAAGGTTGATCACGATGAAAGTTGCCCATTGTATTAGTAATCTGTCTGTTGTCTTGATCAGGGGTCGGTAAACTTTTGAGGCGGACGGCCAAGTTTGCATGAAGTCGGCACAGCGGGGCCCGCACAGAAATTCGGGGGGGAACGGGAGGTGGGGGGGGGGGGGGGAGGGGCAAGCTTTGCAGGCAAGAAAAAATTCGGCGAATTGGCATTAATGTACAAAATTGGAATAAAAATTAGGTTTATTTTCTGCGCTGTTCTTACAAGGTTGCAATTTACAAAACATAGGTTGCAAGCGAAAACCCCACTGGAGGTCAAAACTGCCACATCGGCCTTCAGATAGGAATTGACAAGGTAGGGAGGGGGGGGGGGGGGGTTCTCATATTGTGCCGGAGGCCGCAAAAATAGCCCCACGGGCCGTAAGATGCCTCCTGATCGTCGCAGGGAACACAAGGCCTCCCCACGAATGTCTGTGCTCATCTGCCGAGCCATTGGAGGCAGTGCGGGTGCACGCCTGCGTTTGAAGACGCTATAAAAAGCACACTTTGTACATTCCAAAGTGTGTTCAGCGAAAAGCTTGCGGCCATTCGACTGACTATGCCATGTCTTTTTTGTTTTGTCGGATGGACGGACACGGACAGACGGATGGACGGACGCATGGACGGACACGGACGGAAGGACGCACGGACAGACCCGGTCGAACGGACGGACGGACATGAGCATGAGACATTAAAGAAAAAAAGCGAGAAGTTTACACTAGCCGTGTAAAGCTTAAGAAAGAGTGAAACTAGTTGACCTGACGGGCTTAGCGTGGCCTTCTTGGCTGATTCTAGGTCTTGCCTTGGCGTAGTACAGCCGAACCACAGCTTGTCACAAACCATGCAAGAATGTCCAAACTCCAGCTCCTGAACAAATGTGCAAAGCTGCCTGTGCCCCCCGGTAGAAGCGCGGGCCTTTCGTCGCTCGTACTGGGCTGGCGCTGCGGGCAAACTCGGGGCGGCGGCTGCGCAGACCGTCTCCGTCGGCGGGTCACGGCTGATAAGCAACGGCGGGGAGTGTTTTTTGCAGACACCCGACATTTTGCTTCGAGCTTAAGAAAATTTGTGGGTAAGCATCTGCACATGTACACTGTCGTCCTTTATGAAAGGGAACAGGCGAGCGCGCGGCCTGCGCTCTTCGGCGGCCGCGTACAGCACCATCAACCGAGAGTTGGGAAAGCACGTCCGCTTTTGGCGGCATTGCCCGTGCGACCAAAGCGGGAGCATAATCTAGCAGCGCTTGTCCACTAGGCCATGACTCGTTATTTTGTTTTCCAATAGATAACGCCAAGAGCGGGCGTGCTTTCTTTATCTGTCGGCTTGTGGTGCTGTTGGCAGATGCCGCAGAGCGCAGGCCACGCGCTCGCGTGTTCCCTTTCATGAAGGACGACAGTGTACATCTACTCAAACCAGTCCGATTTGGCACGCGTCTCGCACCGCTGTGGAAAGGGATGGCTGCGCGCGATCAGCGTTAATTTCGACGCAGACGCCGATCAGACTTTGAGGTACGGGTAAAAGGCGCGACTTCCTCACGCGTTCAAAACCACACAGTCGCAACATAAATATCTCACTCCCCTGTGTGCTGCGTAGTGCCTCAAAGATCTACATGTAGAAAATCGAGGGATATTTTTTTATATCTCATGCAGAAAATAGGACTAAATTCATTAGCGGTAGGATACGCGCAATTTGGCTCTGAAGCCTTCGCTTCATTGCCAAGAAAAGTTGCCCACGATTACATCATTTTAGGTCGGGGAAAAACCGGGACCCAGAGGGAAATATTTCAAGCTTTCTATATAACGAAACGGGGAAACAAGTGCGTTAGCGACGCGTCGTAGCATCTGTCTGGTGAAGAGATCAGCTTCCAAAACGCCGTGACAGCTCATTAAGATTTTGCATTATGTGACGCTTGGCTGCTTCACGCATGCGAAATGTGTTGCAGGTGGGTATAAGTAAGCCTCCCAACTATGCTTTTTGTTCAGTTGTAGGTGCGAGCCTGAGCCGTCGTTTTCTTCTCCCTGTCTCTTGTGTTTCCCGCTGGTTTTTTTATCCATTTTGGCGATGTCCCGTTTTATAAATTATGAATAACAGGGACTTCGCAACGAATAGGTGATACTTTAAAGTGAGACGCTCTACCTTTTGTTAGAAAAGTGGTGTTGTGAATCATGTTAGCGACCATTCTCATTCGGGGCTGCGTTCACACCACTGCTATTCCTGACGGATGATGAAGTGCAGGCCTCGTGGTGGGGTCAATTCTGTATTCAGCAGCCGCATTTCGATGGAGATTAAACGTGATTGACCGATGAAACTCGTTTACATCCATTCATTGTACCCCAGCAGTCCAAATTGATCAATGGTCCCGCTCTTGACGTAGTCCTTTATTGCCTGTGCGTTGCTTTCACATGCTGCAGGCCGCTTCAAGGTCGCTTGTTTGTGCACGTTGTTGATACGTAGCAGCACACTGTGAGCGCGTTTCTTGTTTTTTGGGCTTGTTTACCAGAGATGATGATATTCGCCCATAGTTTTCAGAGCGAGATGTACGAGCCCAGGCACGTTTTTTTCTTATTGTAAACACGCTGATGTGGAGAACCTCGAAGGAGGCAATTCTTCCGATTACTTTTAACAGCTAGTAATGTTGAAAGCAACCATCTTGACTACGAGGATTTTTTTTCTGGGACATAGAAGTCTATGAAAGCACCTACAGTGATAGCGACGATGAAAATGATACTGCTAAATTCATCAGGAGCGAGTTGCAATTCACGTCCTCTCGTGCGTTAAGGCTTTTCAAACTCGTAAGTCTTTTGGAGTGCATTTATTGTAAAATAGGGTTGATGTCAAAATGAAAGCATAATTTTTCTGATGCAATGCATGTAACACCACTTATTGTGGACTTTATGGCGCGCCGCATGCCGCGAACGGTAGTAAGTGTTAAGTGACTACGAAACGTGCAGTCGACAATCCACGCCTCTTTTTTGCCTAAGAACTTCACCTGTATCGTCCGAACAGCGTTGTTTTTCGACAAATTTTCGCAACGTCGAAGAATTCAACGTTGCGAAAATATTCTTTTCGAGATTCATGTTTCGAGGTGATGATCGAACATACAACATCCGAGAGAAATGAACTCCGCACGTCTAGAGTCTGGGACCCAAGCACTACTGAGTGGGATGCTGAACCCCACAAAGACATCCTTGCTTACAAAAATGTAGCGTCTAATGTAGCGCTACAATATTTTTAAGTAAGAATGTATCACCACCTAGCCCCGCAACGTGTTTTGTTAAGACATACTTGAATTCCGTTGAAGAAGTAACACCGCGTTCCTGATCGCCCAAGTAATGACGGCGCAACATGTTTAGAAACAATTTTCACGTTAACCTTGCGACCCCGTGCAGTGCTACTACCTCGCCGCCTATTACTGCGACAAATCAGTCAAGAATGCTCGGTACGTACAGGCGTGAGCAATTAGACCACGGGTTCGCGTGGCAGAATGCATCGACGCGTCATCTACCGACGCGGCGCCTGCTGCAGTGCGCATGCGCTTCCAGTCGTATCAGGTTGCCTCTCATGTTGCTCTGTCTGATGAAATCGGCAGCGCTGACGCAATTAATGCAAAGAAGAAAAATCAGGATCCCAGCAAGAATCGAACAGAAGCGCTCTGCGTGGCAGTCAGGTATTCTACCACAAAGCCACGCAAGGCCTTGAAAATGCTTTGGAAAAAGACCTTATGCAGGCTCATGTCGGTGCAAGGTCAATTGTGATTGCGGTTCCGGCTATCTAATTTCTTAACGTAGATCTCTTTTGCCGAAAGCCACGCTTACCTTTTCGGAACCAGTGGACTTGGAAGCAGCCGCACTCGGATCCGAAACTTTGGTCGGTGGCGAAGCTTTCCTGGCCAATGGCTCAATTCCACCTGCCTTGTCGACGGACATCACCGCCTTAGTACTGCTGTCTTGACCACTAAGCACGCCAGTAGACTTCTGAGGCATGGAGTGGTATGACTGAGCCTCACTGCCTGGGGCACTGCGACACAAATGCTTCGTATGAAACGTATGCGGACAAGTTCCCGCTAATGAAGCGTTAAATCCACGCAACAAGATAAGCCTGACCGAAGAGATGGAGAAACAGATGGCTTGTGCATTTGCCCGCCCCCTCCCCCCTCTTTATTTGTTGCACTTATTTACTTAATCAGTAATACAAATGATCGCTTTCTACACTAAATCACACCCGCAATCCAACAGAGGCGAACACATGAAAAATTAAATCTAGTACCACGCCTGTGAGGTGTGAAGAAATAGCGGGGCTTGGCCACCCTGCGCAGGCGTCGCGCCTACCGACTGATTCTACCGCGCTTGCGGTTGGCCGCTCTTCCGACGGCGTGGAGCCTACATTTCCTTCTTCCGAATGTCGGGGTTTGCTGCTCTTCGATGATGTATTGCTTGTGCTGCCGCAGCGCGCGCCGAAGGATTATCAGCTCTTTGTCGGCGCCTACGTTCAAACGCGACCGCACGCTTTGAACGTCGTGCTCTCTCCCCCTCCTTTCTCACCACCTGGCGCGCGCTCATTGACCCGGTCAGCCCGGCGTGCCCCCTACCAAGCACTCCAGTATGGTTGGATGGATGCTATGAGACAGAGGCGGAGCCAGGGAGTGGCACACCAGGCCCATGCCCCCCCCCCCCCCCTCACCGCCCTTCAATGTTTTTTTCCAATGGCATACAGAGCACGAAATTACACTCGACCACATCTGCCTGCCCGGCCCCTGTTTCAGATCTAGATGGTGCTACCCCGAAAAAAATGTCTGCCCCTGCTATGCGCGTCCCCTTTATATGGGGTGTGACGTGTGTGTCACCAGGCTCGACAAAAAAAAATCTTTTTATTTAAGACGGCCTAATGCCTTCTCTAATACAATTAAATCTATCTTACTATAGAAACAAAAAAAAAAACGTAAATTCACAGCCCAGTTCTCTGCCCGTTACGGAAGAATGTCCTTATTTTCCCCACTATTCATTTCTCTCTTTTCTCTATAGTTTTCTGCCGCCAATACTCTAACCATCTCTCACTTATTTCTATCACTGGCGTGTTCAGCTTTCCATTGTTGTCCCTTAAATCCAAGGCTTCATGAATTAAAGGTTGTGTCTAAACGTACACCTGGGCGAATATCTCCACATTTCATGAGAGCATACTCTGTCATTTCCTTAGTTTTCCCACAGCATGTGCATTGTTCTTCTTCTTTAATGAATCTCGTTTTTCATAACTACGCGTTCTAAGGCAACCGGCTCTCGGCTTCAAACATTAAAGTGCTTCCCCTTGAATTATAATAAAATTCCTCCCTTCTTATTTCGTGTTTACCTTTTCGGTAGTTACTCAGAGTGTTTGTGTTTTTTTTTATCGCTGCCACCCAGTAAATCCTGTCCGCCTTTCTAACTTTTCGCTTAACGCTCTTTGTTGCCATATCGCTTACACTACCAGCCGTTTATTTACTGGTGATCCTCCTAGTTATTTTTCGGCCACTGTGTGTCAACGCTCTTCCTATACAAGTAACGGAACACCTCCTCTGCCCATCTACTCTCTTTCATATTCCTTAGCCTCTCTTCGAACCCCTTATTTTGCTCTGAACTTCCCTCGCCTCAAAACTTACCCATCCCATATCGCCCTTTACAGTCTCATTTGTCGTCTTGCCGTGAGCGCCCAACGCAAGGCGTCCCACAGTCCCTTGGTTCACATTCATTCTTGATTGCACTTCTGACCTCATGCGCACCACTGAGTTCCCAAAAGTAAGCCCCTGAACCATGACACATCTCCACAGACCTCCAAGCGCCTCGTACCTATTGTATCCCCACAACGCTCTGTGCTTCACTGTTGCAGCATTCCTCGTTCCTTTTTGCCGCCGAGGCTTTTTACTGTACTTCCATGTACCTATCACCCTCCTTTACCCATATTCCGATATGCTTGTATTCGATTACCCTCGGCATTTCTTGGGCCTGTAAGGACACCGCCTGATAATCTGGATCATTGAATACCATCAATCCACATTTTGTTACACCACATCCTAGTCCTAGAGCTTCACGTTGCCTTCCGCATATATACCTCCAGCCGCTGTATATCACCTGGATTGTCCGCAAATAAGGCATCCTTTGCACAACAAAAACCTGGAAGGCTTCTGTTCAATCACAACTCCTCCCTCCTGTGCGACACAGCGCCATCTATCGGCCCAGCGGAGAACCTGCGGGAGTACCAGCTGTGTGCTCCGCGTGACAACGGACATCCCTAATCAGCGGACATGGCCAGCCCCTAAAAAGCTCCGCTGTTTCAACAAGCACCAGGTAAGTTCTTTCCGCAGTTACAAATTGCCTCAGACAGTCTTCACTTATGGGAAGGGAGAGAAAGCCCGAAGGTTGTTGTTTAGTACCAGGGAAATTGACGTCCTTTCCCCAAAGAAAGACACCAGGGACACTGTACGAATATAGCTAATCTATGATGCACTTGAATATGGGCACAGTGTCGTCTCCGTAATAAACAAATGGAAGAAATATTGTCGCTCTTGCGATGACACCACCGAAAAGGGCGCCAAGACGGACCAATGTGCCTAGAGCGCGAAATTCAAGCATGCGGTGCGAAACTTTCTGCACTTACTGAGTACAATTTTCGCACAAGAGAACTGAAACTTTAGACGCAGAATTTAAATACTTCCTATTTAAAAATTTAATTGAAGCTCATTCTGCGTCGTCTGAGCTTGCACATATTGTATCGCGGATCGATGTATAGGATCGCCTACATGCTTACTATTTTGATCGCAGATGGCATAAAAAGCGCTTCTTTGTTCATCCCATGCTTCCGCACGCCTGTCTAGGCTATCACAGTAATTTGAAGTTATCCGACGAAACACCTGACGTGCTGCGAAAAGGATCACATTAAGAGCGTCAGGTGAGTTCCACGACCGTGATCACACATCACCTGCATTATCCAGAATAGCGGTGTCCAGGTTTTACATGAAAAAAAAAACATCAATGAGGAATGCTGCTCAGTTTGTTTGGGCATTATACTCCTAAAATGGGTGCTAATGTGAAGGAATGTGGCTAAAGACTCCGTGATTTTTTCGCGGTGTTGGGTGTATCCGAAGTACACAAGCCCGCAATTCTAATCGGCCTCCAAGCCCTGCAATCTGTGAGGCTTCCGTAATACTAAGCCTTCAATTCCCCTAAAAAATTCCCCATCTCCCGCTAAAGGGAACCATGTGTGGATGCGAAGCAGCGGGGAGATAATTAGCTTGAGCGGGAGGAACGTCGCCGCTCTCGTTTCGCGGCAGCGGTCCGGGCGATCATTGCGGCGCTGCACAAGAGAGAGAATGAGGCGCGCGCGCTCCGTCATTTTCATACCGTGGAACTACCGTGGCGCTCCCAGCGGAGTATGCAGCTGTCACACCACCTGTTGTGCGCGCCGCTCCGTAGAGGATTCCTAGAGGACAGGACGGGGGGGACCATAGGAGAGGAGAGAGAGGGGACGTGCATGCGCTGTGGGGGTGTGGGACGCGGGAGCCGCTCCGTAGAGTAGAGGATTCCTAGAGGAGAGAGGGGAAGAGGACGCGCATGGGCTGTGGGGATTTTGGACGCGAGCTCCGCTCCGTAGAGTAGATTATTCCTAGAGTAGAGAAAGGGGGTGAGCGTAGGAGAGGATAGGGGGAGGGGACGCGCATGCGCTGTGGGGGGTGTGGGACGCGGGGGGCCGCTCCGTAGAGTAGAGGATTCCTAGAGGACAGAAAGGGGTGAGCGTAGGAGAGAGGGGGGGAGGGGACGCGCATGCGCTGTGGTGATGTGGAACGCAGGAGCGAGGGACGGACTAAGCCCCTCCAAACACATGCAAGCAAGATCAAGGAATGGGCTCAACCTGGGCGACAGACACCACCTGCCTAGCCATTGCTAAGCAGCCTCTCTGCGCTCTCGGCCATGACTCTGATGACTGTCGTAGTGGTTGACGGCCTTCATATTACTACAGTGTTCTGGTTCGCATAATGGGTGCTTGCCTACTTCATGAATGTGGCCGGACGCGGGACGGGGGACGCGGGACGGGGGGACGCGGGAGGGACGGACAGAGCCCCGAGCATAAGATGCTTCGCATCTAAAATTTCGCCTTCGCGAAGTGCCAAAGACGAGGGAGTTGTCGACGAATTTCCTGCAGGCATGCGCAAGTGTACTCCGTTTTATACGTCAGGTGCTACACTGGAACACATGCAAGAAATTCGGTCAGCAAATTGCGTACATCCGCGTGTCGCGTGCTTGGGCTTCGCGATTAGTTCCAGCTGCGCACTTGGGAGGTCATCGCGGAGGCCATGACACGAAATCAAAGAGACGTTAATCGATCCAAAACTACCGTTTACAAGCGTATCAGTTATGGCGTTTGTTTATTTCTAAGCTACCGAGCATTATCAATTATTACTCAGCCTAAAAACGAAAATAATAAATCACATAATGGATTCTACATTCATTGAACTACTACTTCGTTCGAACGCATCTGCTGCAAGAAGTCTCGCTAGCTTGAGTATCGTTGTACCTGATACATGAAACGGAGTATACACACTAAAAAAGGAATATTTGAAGAGTACATTCTGGCACCCAAGAATAATTCGCCGTCTCTATTGCTCGCGTTTCCTCTCTTGAAAGCCCGGTCCTCGCTACTTTTAGATGTGAAGCATCTTATGGCGAAGCTTAATCCGGTGGTGGTGGTGGTGTGCGGCGTGACCACCCTTACTGCGCATGTGCAAACCCTTTCAAAAAAATAAAAATAAAAAACCTCCTCTCCCCCTCTCTCTCCTCTAGGCATCCCTACCCGCGGCGTCCACACTCCCACTGCGCATGCGCGTCCCCCCCCCTCTCGCCTCGCGACGCCGACGCAGGCAGCGTCTGCTAGCGAATTTCTTGGTTGGAAAAAACCGACTGCTCGCGCTGCACAACCGTTCACTGGCCACCCCGTATATATGGCACTGGATCTTGACCTGCAAGGTGGTGCCGGTGGGAGATTTCTCCTGTGCGTTGTTGAACAATAAAAATTTGCAGCGTGCGCGTTAACTAAAAGCGGACTGCGGGTCTCTGTGTCCAGTCGGAGTCTTCTGTCTCTCATTGCCCATTAGCAGCGATTGATATGTTCCAGTAGGAAACACCGCTCCATCACTGCGTGCTTTGCGCCTCCCCACTTTTATCTCCTGCGCAACGCTGCGATGAGCGCCAGCGTCAACGCCGCCACCAGTGTAAGCGTTAGCGCCCGCTGCTTCGCATCTACACATGGTTCCCTTTAGCGGGAGATGGTGTAATTTTTTTTCTATCAAGAATACAATGTCACGCTGATAGCACGCACACTGTTCGTGACCGGGAAGTATCGGGACCGGGGTTATAACTCAAGGAAAACACGCGAGGTAGGTGACGATTATATTGCGGTGGCAGATAATACTCCTAAAATACTCAATTTTCCTTATATTGCAGTGCGACAACTGCTATCACCGTACCAAGGCTTCATTTCTTACTTCAGGGTGCAGTAACAGATGGCGACTCAGAAGCCTGTTGTGCCCTGACACCGAAGGATATCATGGCAGAAAAGCTACGTTTTCGGCTCCAGACGACACACTACCCTATTCCTGCACGCCATTGGTATCGTCCAAGTGACAGCGACCGCCATATTACGGTCAGCTTAAAACCCTTTTCGGACCGAAAGAAGGGAAACGTGCCAAAATCACCGAAAACTTTTTTTCGCTCAATATGCAGTTTTTCGGAATAGAACAGTACCATTCTTTCAATTCAGTGGCGTTCCTCATTTCACAAATCAAGTTCAAAAAGCACCCCCTCCCTCCTAATTATGTCAATGTATGGGGCTGACACAGCCCCGAGCATAAGATGCTTCGCATCTAGAAAGATAACTCGAAGGTGGCTTCACCACATGTAAGTACAATGAAACATGTCAATCAGATGAAAGCCGAGACACAAATGTCCCCAAAGTGGACAAGTGTGGCCATCTAGGGTCAGGAAACACAAGTACGACGAGTATGGTCTTCATTGCTTTCTTGCGGGACGAATGTTTGTTGATAACGAGTATAGTCGTCACCGGCCATTCTGTTACAAAATCTCATGACGACTATACTCGCCGATGGTCGCGAAAGGGTTACAAATCTAGGTTCTTATTGTAGCTTATAGGTTCAAATAATCAGAACTATTTAACACGAAAGTCGTTATGCTGGAGTCCGCCAAGACTTTACTGACACCTCGAAAACCAAAGAGGAGAACGACAGAAATACAGCCATCCCCATCCGGATCTTACCGGAGAACAAGCGCGAGATTGGCGTCGAGTACAAACAAACACGTACCCTCACTTACAAAGAAACCACCACATAAATCCCACAATATAGGCGCGCAGCTGTCCGTGGTGTGGAGAACGGCCAACTCTCGCCCACATTACGTGGGAATGCGAATCGCGGCCCCAAAACATCAATTCTCCCCTTTTGGGGACAACATTTCGAACGAGGCAGTGGGAGGCGTGGCTTGCTAGCAAGGATCGCGAGAGCCAGCTGGCTCTGCTCGACCAAGCCCAGCGAGCCGCAAAGGCCAGTGGAGCCCTGGACTGAGGACCCCACCCATTTGCCCAGCACCCCTTTTCGCAAATAAAAGTTTTTTTCATCATCATCATTTCCGTCACGGAAGTGACGTCAGTTAAATGTACACGAAGAGACGACAAAGAAAGCCAGAAGAAAATGTTTCGTGGATTTTGGATGGCCTGGGAATTCAACCCACGACCACTCGGCACGTGACGAAAGATGGCCGGTAGTCTATGCACTGCGCCACCGACTCACATGCACAAGGCTTTACGAGCGTGCCTTTTATCTCTTGCACCTCCTACTCACAGTGATTTTCGTTGGCGGGGTGGTGTCGCTGTGCAGTGGCGGTTAAGTGAAGTACTGTATCATGACACTAACGAATGCCGACAAGGAGTGTCTCGGTAGTTTCATCACAACGAAGCTTTCAAGGTAGTAATTTGCGCGAAACAAACGGAGACGAAGAAAAGGTACACACGGACAAACCATGAATTCGTTCCAACTAGGCCGGCTAGCAGTTTTGCTTCAGAAGCATTCAAGCCATTATTGTAGGAAGCTCTGCGATCGATGCAATGCGCCCTACGCGATGATTCGTCTTTGACAACGCAGTGTATGCCTTGCCTTTCGCTTAGAATAACAGAGAGCTGGGCTCGTTGGTACTTGTGTCCGTGTTTGCACGCCCTGTCTTTTAGAATGAATGGCCTTTTCGCGTCGTGTTACCGCGACAGAGTAGTGCAGCTTCCAAATGCACCAACGGCGTCTCTCCGCCGCCTACTGCTTCGAGTAGGATAGCACTGTTATAATAAAATTGCTGATACAAGAGGCACGGAAAAGCGATGATGTCGACAGGTGATGTCGCGCAGTGAGTGATTGGGTGCAGCGAGGCAGACGACAGTGGTGAACGCCTTGCCGCGTTCACGGCTTAAGCTACGAGCTGTGCCTCTAGCGTTCCTGATGCGCAGTGTGGTATATATACATATAAGCACAGGCGTATGTTACCGTAGTACTGGGGAGTGCACGCCTTGGCGTTTTTCTCCTCAGATGACGACGCTTTGAATCAGTGCATATCGAGTACCAGTGTTCTTTACCTGCTTGTTGATGCCATCTTTGCTCGCGATTCACTCTATGCTTTGTCCGGGTGTAATTTAACTACTCCAGTGTCCACAAAGGTTTAATCACGATCAGGGACGTTAGTCGTGGGGATGTAGATGTGCCACTAGGTGTAAACTTGGGGCATCCACGTACAACGGTGCTATATCTGCCAAACACCAATAGACGTTGTGAAAACTCTCATACAACAATGTAAGATCAGCAGTCAACTACTCCTGCGAAGACACTTTCGTGTTATATCGACTTCTATGAAGGATGGATCAACCACGTTTTTTTTTTGGGTGCTCAGTTTCCTTTCCGAGCAAACAATATTTTGATCCAAACACTGCTAACTCCAAAATTACCTGTTAGGTTTATGCTGGTCGCTGACAGCAGTCGCTGGTGACGACAGCGAAGTGAGCAAGTGAGCGAGCGCGTTAGTAAGTGGTACTGATATAAAGTAGGAGGTAAGTCCCAGAAAGTATTTATCTGCGTGTGTCAATCAGGAAGCGACTAAAAGATTTAGCAGCTGATACTATACGTTGACGCACATATGTTGCTGTAAAAGAGGGAAAAAATATATGGCAGCGAAAAAAGCCAATGTTCTTTAAATTTCGAAAACCTGTCCTTAGGCATAGCAATCCGCGGTTCAAAATTAAACATGCGCATGTACGTGCTTCATGTATCAATTCAAGCAGTGAACGATTCGTGAATCCTGCGGTCAGGGTCGGGTGGTTGGCCAGGCCTGAGTCTTCGTGCATGGAGGTGGAGAAGACGGCTAATTGTAGGTCTGTACAAGTCCACAGTAAGTGTCTCGTGGTCTCATCGCGGTTTGGGGCGTCACAAATGGACGCGATGCACCATATGGGCTGAAGTTGAGCGTGGTAACAAATGGGGTAAGAGTATCGCCGACACGAAGCATCCGCAACGTAACCTCTTTTAGGCGGGTTAAACCACCAGGGAGGTACGACCCACACGTAGGGAAGAGCTCGTGTGGTAGAGGCATTCTTTTTCCCGGAGAATTCCGACAGCGAGGATGTTCAGAAAAATGTGCAAAGGCATGCGGTACCACATTGTAACGAAAAAACAGCTCAAGGAGACAGGGATGGAAGGGCACACACACGAGCGCCGACTCACAACTGATCTTTATTTGCTACTGTGCAGGAAATATCTAGCATTCACACGAAAATAAAGAACTGTTCAACAATATCGTGCACTTCTCGCCCACTCGTAACAATCGCTTACTCATCTAACTATACCAATCTAAAGACTGCTTTTCTTTCTCAGTCAGTGCTAGTGGTATAGCTTGGCGGCATGACTTGTCGGCGGGCTGCCAAATCAGCTTTGATAGTGTCCGCGAGGCGGCTGGAGGCCCCTGCTGAACTCGTATCCGTACAATTGTGGAGGCAGCAATAAGGCGAATGCTATCCGAGGGTAATGTAGACCGACATAATCTGCGTATATTGTGGATAGCTTGCATCCAGTCAGTCCCAATGATATGTTGGGGATCTTCAGTAGCTTGAAGACAGAGAAGTATCGCGGCCAATCCGTCACGTATAGCGGCAAGCTGGGAAAGATGTGCCGGTGGTGCGGGATCGGCCAGACATGAGCATGTTTCTGGTATTATTGGACATACAAGAGTGATGCCCCTAGCACTGGTATGAGTGTACGCTACGAGAGTGGCATCGCCTTCGTCACCGGCATGATAAAGGCTGGAAACTCGGACGTTCGTCTGGCAAGGAACTGGGCTGTAAAGGCGACCAACAAGGTTTGTGTTACTCTGTTGCATTCTGTTCATCAACACGATAGTGGTTGTCTCTGAAGCTGGATTGTGAATTTCATTATCCATTGCCATGCCTTTTTTTTTAGGGGGGAAGGAGGGGTTAACGTCCCAAAACCACGATATGATTATGAGAGACGCCCTAGTGGGGTGCTCCGGAAATTTCGACTACCTGGGGTTCTTTAACATGCACATAAATTTAAGCATACGAGCCTCGAGCATTTTCGCCTCGATCGAAAATGCGGTCCCGGTGCGGTGCCGCACTGGGACCGCAGTTGAGCACCACAACCACTAGACCACCGTGGCGGGTTCCCCGTGCCACTTCAGCGGCTGAGCACCACGTTAATGGCTTAAGGTTGCGTGCACAGCGACGCTAATGCACTAACCCGTCGATAGTGCTGAGTGGAGACTGCTGTTGTAGTGTTGTCAATGGAGTGTTACGTGGCAGTCAAGTGATTACCGGCATAAGTTCTGAGTCGATTGCGTCCTGGCGGCCATCGTGATGTTGACGAAATTGGGCGCGATAGACGAGCCATGGTCGCAATATAGAAGGGACAAGGGGCGCAACCGTACTAAATCGCAATCCGTCGTATGGGAGGCATATTTTCTGAAGTCTGTTATCTTGCAGTCTTAACCCAAGGTCCTCCAGATACGGAGGCAGTGATTTAAAGGCCAAGCATGCAGAGATTTGAATCCTCGTGTAGCGGATGCTGATCCAAAATACGCTGCAGAGGTCGCAATGTCAGCAGACGGCGCCCATACTCGTTCGGAACCATCATAAACGTTGTTTTTCTTTAAAGATATCAAGTGCTATCTGGGCCCACCAGTTATGAGTCACACAGGGCCTCTTAAAGAGCTTGTTCTTGGCGGCCGATTTCAGGAATCACTGACCTAAATGGTGGTATCATTTGCTTACATGATGTATTCTGCATGATGTATTGCTGCCAGCTTCCATGAAAGGGGGAGGAGGGCAGCGTTCAAAAACTGGTGCGAGCACAGATCTCTTTGGCACACCCCGATTCGAAACAAGATGTCTGACTGGTTGACCAGCTTGCCAAATTGAGAAGGTGCGGTGGTAGAGAAAGGCATTGACGAATTCACAGACTCGACTGGGGAATTCGAGCCAACGAAGATTCTCCACTGAAGCATTATGGCTCACGTGGTTATATGTTTTGCTAATGTCCACTGACAGAGTGCTGCGAATCCGTCGAGATTGGTCTCCAACGAGAACCATGGACAAAAGGTATCAAGGCGGTCCTCAGTGCCCAGATGCGGATGGAACCTGATTTGGCCGTGATGACAACATGAATATCTGGACCCACCACGCGACGCGTGTCGTGAACATACGCTCGGTCAGTTTGCCCGACGTTGAGGTGAGCGCAATCGGACGCATGCGGGTGATATTGCCTGTAGGCTTTCCTGGTGTGAGAATGAGAACCATTTACCTATGCCTGTATGGCATTGGTAAATGGGAGGTTGAATTCGAACAACAAAACTAAAGGATAGAAATAACGCACATTGAAGAAAGCAGACAACGATGTGTAAAGCGTGAGTGGGATGGCGCACACTATACTCGGCGACAGCTTCTCTTGACAGCACTGTGGAAGCTACAGAACCAAAGCGCATGTCTGCTGCCGCGCTAAAAAATAGTACTGAAGTTTATTGATAATTTTCTATTTTGCCTTGCTGAAAATAAATACTGCTTTATTTATTATGAGACTTAAACAGTTGCGGGAAGTTGCAGACAAAATACAGTTATCGTTCACCGTGCAAGAATTCTTTCCTTTTCTTTCCGTTTCTTAGACAGCACCACCTTTCCAGCCCACCCGTTTTCTAAGAAAACATGGCGTCCGTGACGTCACTGTGCGGCCGCATACGCGCTGTTTAGTTCTCCAAGAAAAATATACTCGTAATAGGACACTAAAATGTACACTGAACAATCGAAATGTTTCTCCCATTCATGAATTTTCATGTATGTGTTTTTCTAAACGCGTTAACGATGCGAGCGAGCAAAACCGAAATCAGTTGCAAGTTGTGGAACTACTTGCGGAGCAACACGAATGTGTGGAAGCCCCGCCTCCGTAGCCTTTGCTCCAATGTCGAGATAAGTTGTCGCCGAGTATAGTAAGCAACACGACTGAAGAAACACGATGCAACACGGCACAAGTGTCATGTTGTTAACTCCGTCTCTGTCAAGGTGTGCACTATACCACTCACGTTATGTACCAACAAAGCCAAGCTATTCTTCTCGGTGTGAAAAAACCTAATGGCGGGTACTGATATTTAACTATCAAGCATAATGCACTTGATAGTTAAATGCTGCTTGTAATTCACAGCATATCCGTTGAGAAATTAGTAAACGGCGGTGTGCGCTGGAGCTGACGTTTCGACAAGTGGACTTGTCTTTTCTCAAGGCCTTGAAAGCCTTGAGTTGCAGCTTTGAAAAATATAAGTCCACTTGCCGAAACGCCGGCTCCCGCACACACCCCCTGTTTACGAATTGCTCAAAGCAAGATTCCATCATCCTCTTCCTGCCTTTCTACAGGATCTCCGTGTGACACAGGCCACCATATTTGTTACCAGGCTTTTCAATCGACTTTCGCATTTTCATTTGAGATATTGAGATAACTGGGCATATCTGGGTGTTTACGCTTTCCATTTTGTTCATAAGCAATGGACGACAAACGTGGACTTCGTATCCAGCGGTGTTTGCGTCTGCCTCTTTCTCGAGTCCCGTGCTTTAGCTGGCTTTCTTCAGGTATCGTGGATTTCTTACTCACCTTCTCGGTTTCCCATGTTCGCTGGAGGGAACGGATCGGGGTCCCAGGTGAGGAATCAGGCTTCAGCTTGGCCTGCGAGCACGCCGGTACAAATTAAGCGCGAGAATCGCAGGAAGCGCGCTGAGCTACCTTTTCCTTGCCTTAAGATATATGTGTGCGCCCATGTTCATTTGGGCGTCATAGTAACAGTGACAGCTAAATCAGTTGCCATGGATACGTTTCAACGAGCAGGGTCACCAAGCCAAAAGACCAAAAAACAGCCATAAAATTGAAAAATTATCCCAAAATCGGTTAGGTTCCGCCAAAGGCAGTAAAAGTAGCGAAAGGTAGCCAGGGCATGGTCAAAATCACTTCCACATTTTTTTTTCTTTTAATGGCTAAAGGCAAAATGCATATTCGCGATAATGTAACGAACACTTATAAATTAAAATCCCTGAGACTCCAGCATATATTGTGGACTTTAGCAGTCATTTCATGCATGATGACGTAGTGTTTGGGCTGCTGAAAAAATGACTCTGTTCACGCGACTTGCATGACTTTTCTCGAAATCACTAGGAGTTGCGACAACAAAAATGAGTCTGGGACGTGAAGAGTGCGCTATAAATCACTTTCGGGCATTGGAGCAAAAATTGTAGTCAATTCCGCAAGAAGTTCTTCCGTGACGACGAATACAAAAATTGATAATTGCTAATGTTGCACGTACATTGTCATGGTGTTCCAAAATGCATCTAATTATATCACGTTGCATGCTATGCCACCTTCACATTATCTGTATGTGTGCTTTTTTTCTACAGCTTTGTTTTAGTGTTTTTTCAAACAACATGTATTTTGCTATTTTTTTCATTATAATACGCTTTACTTGCTTTTTGTGCTGTGTGCAGATTCGCTGTACCCACTCTGTTACGGCCATGACGGCCAACAGTATTTGAAAATAAATAAAACAAATCCAGAGTCGCAGTCCGTACATAAGCCTAAGAAATGCTACAAGCAGTCCTACTGATATTGTAGAAGGATTGATTGTTGGGCGAGTTGGTACGACTTTCTAAAGAGAGCACAAAAAAAATATCAGCGCCGCTTGAACAATGTCACGCAGGGCTGGCTGACAGCAAAGCGGGAGTTCCAGAAGCTGAAAAGGAATAAGAGCACAAAGACGAAGAAGATAACGAAGTCAGCGCTTGTCGGTTCCATGAAGGTGATAGTTTTTTCGCGCCACCTGGAAAAGTATGCTTCCTATTGTATACTATATATTGCTATGCTTGCTCTTCTTTTTCCTACTTTTTTTGTATGTTCATTTATGCCTATTTGTTCTCTGCCTATTTTTTTGTGTCTTTCTGTCTTTTTCTCTCTTTGTTGCCTTTCTTCTCTTTTTTTTCTCTTTCTATGTCTTCGTTTCCCTCACTCTATCTCTTTCTCTAAGTAGTCGGTCCCTCATGTTCTATATCTTTATCTGTTTCTTCCATTTGTAACGTCGTTCTCTATCTATATCTCCCCGTAGTCGGTATTTCGCCTTCTTTCTCTCTGTCCGCCTTCTTTCTCTTGAATTTCGTGTACTTACCTGATGCCGCGCTTGTGATATAAAAGCGTGCATGAAGTGTCATTTTTATTTCATTGTTTTTTTAAAATGCTTGGATTACTGTATTGTGAAATTTTATTTCTCTTCTTATTTATTTATTCATCATTTTTCGCTCTTTGCGTGTCATTACTGTCGACGTATGCGGTAATATGCTGAGTAGTATGAATGGTTTACAAGGAATTTTTTATTGCTGACATCATTAGTGCAAATGATTTTTATTACTGTCATGATATGAGCGTGATGCGTGAGGTTGTTGAGAGTTGTGATAGTACATATTTTTGTGTGTTCCGGAATAAACGTGGTTCGAAGTCAGTGCTTGTACTGTCTACGTCTGTCCCGTGTCTACTGTCCCGTGTCTTACGCGCTACCCATTCGAAGTTATGCTTCTTTACCAACCGGCCCAACTTGCGGCACTTATGTATAGTCACTACCGTCTCATACACTCACATGCTCCCACACAGTCGTAACCAAAAAATTAGAATGGAAAACAACATAACATTCGTCGTAACACTTTTCGAGCCAAGAACGAATCAAGTCGATAAACTTATTCATTTGCAATTTAAGATGCAAATTACTCCCGATAGATATATCCCCGACGATTACGAGATGTTTTCTCTGCACAGTTTAAATGTTCTTAAACGCAAACAGATTAGGAAGAGAAGTATTGTGAACATGTATTTCCGAATATGGTCTCCATGAGAATTGACTATTATGGAGGTAAACATATAAGAGAAAAATTCCCAAAATGGTCAGTTAAACAGCCGCCATTTGCGCTGTGGGCTCTTTCGTCCCTACAGTTAACACTGAGCGATTCCAATGAAACCACTGCCGATTTCTTCTCCACTTTTCACTAATAAAAACAAAAGTTGTTTTGTAACAATAATCAAGCATACGGAGTTGAGCAGATGAATTTTGCACTGGGGGAAACACCTGAACCACAACGTGGTAAGAAATGATTTCACAACGCCGTTACGCATTACAAGTTAAGCCACATATGTACCACTAGATATCATTACATTCTAAGATAAAGAAGCGAATCTGCCATATCTGAACATTACCCACGGTGAAACACGCACCCGTGCGTGGTATGAATGCAAACATTGACCAAAGTATTCAAAAGCACTGCTTACCTTTTCGGAATCAGTGGACTTGAAAGCTGCTCCATTCGTTTGTGTGGCTTTGGTCAGAGGGTCAAAACTTTCCCGAGGGATGGCTCAATTCCACCAACCTTATCGTGAGGTGGCGTGGCCTTAGTCGGGCTGCCGTGAGCGCGAAGCTCCCCGGTAGACTTCCGAGGCATGGAGTGGTAGGACTGAGCCTCACTGCCTGGTGCACTGCGACACAAACCCCTTCGCGTGAGATACGTGAGCGGGCGGTGTTTGAATGCGAGCTTGTGTGTACGGAATCCATGTAAAAAAAATACACGACGCACTACTTTACACACGGACGGGCACACGAGGACGGGCACTGACTGCCAAAGAAGCTTGTATTGTGCCTGCAGAAATAAATAGCTTGTGAAAAGAAATGATGGGGGGAGGGGGGGGGGGATAGAAAGGAAGACAGTGACAGTTTAACGTGGCACTGTTGACAAAAAAAGTTAAGATTGCTGTAGGAAGCTTATTTCTCGTCAGAAAGGGTAAGTGATGGGGCGCTGACCCACATTGAGCCTTTGGGCATGATTGTTGAAGTATCGAAAATTTCTCGAGCACGATTATCTTGAAAGGGTTGACGCTTGGGCAAGTTGGTGTGGATTCATTTAGAAATGTGCAAGTTGTTCAATCCCACTGACGTGTGGGAAAAGCTATATTGGTCAAGCAGGTAGATGCCTAAATGACTGCTTGCGCGAACACCACAATAACGTCTTCAACACGGTGCAGGGTCACATCGGCATTCATTGCCGTGACTGTGAGTGTACACCCTGGTTCAATCAGAGCAAAGTAATGGCGAGGCATAGGGTTCAGCTAACTCGCGAAGTTATCAAAGCTGAGTTTATGCATAAGCTAGGTGATAAGTGCGTTATCGCACCGTCTATTGCACTTTCAAATAAGGAATTTGATTACCTGGCTGAGCTTTAGGGCATACGTGGTGGTATGCTCGAGGCATTTCAGATGATGTGGCAATCATGTGAGCACTTGTAAATCCTGTCTCGTCTTTTCTTGTCTCGCACCCTCTCCCTTGCCTTGTATATATGCACTTTTTATCGAAATAAAACTAGTTGGAAGTCACCGCTGTTTGTCTCTGTAGTCTCGTCCCTTCCTAAATGTTTTTTTGCGCTGTTAACATTTCTAAACGATTATCTTTGTACTTGCACATGTGGCCGGTATTACCTGAAGGCTTTCGTGGCTTGGAAATGGGAACCGTTTCTGCATGCCTGTATTTCTGCATGGGGTCGGTTCAATTCAATCCATGCACTGCAATCTAGAAATAACGCATATTAAATTTTATTTATTTATTTATTTATTTATTTATTTATTTATTTATTTATTTATTTATTTATTTATTGAATACTGCTGGCCTAAATTTCCAGGCCTTGAGCAGGAGTGGAGTGGTTACATTTTGAGTACAACGCACGTGAATAACAAAAGAGAGCTCACTTACTAACAAAACAAGTTCGGCCAAATAAAGAGTTTCTTCTTTGACAGGACGACTGTTGCCTCCGTCGACGTCACGACCACGTGACATCTGGTGGAGGTGCTGCTTCGTCCATGCTCCGGACCCCCCCGCGAGGTATTAACCCAAGCCCAACCCGCGAAGAAGACAAAACAAAGGACAACCCGGAAAGTCCAAGCAGCCGCAGGCAGAGGGGCCTCGAGCCTGAGTACGGGCTTTTTACCGAACACACCAGGCACTCCAAGCCAGCGACCTTAACCGCAGGCACGATGACAACCCCTACGCCGCCTACACCGATGGTGATCCGGCAGCCTAAAGAACCACCAAGATTCCGCGGATCATCAGTCGAAGATCCAGAAAGCTGGCTGGAAGCATACGACCGTGTGGTCGCTTTCTACCACTGGGACAACGGTGACGAACTAAGACATGCCTATTTCGCTTTGGAGGACGCCGCTCGGACCTGGTTCGAGAAGCAAGAGCGAAGCCTGACAACGTGGGACATTTTTCGCACCAGGTTCCTCGCCACGTTCACAAGCGTCGTCCGCAAGGAGAGCGCAGAAGCTCTGCTGGAAATTACACCATCTTCCCAAAGAGAACCCTGATGGGATGCGAAGCAGCAGCGTTGCGCACGGGTGGCGTCACGGGTTGAACGGCGCTAACGCGGGTGCTGCGGTGAGCGCTGGAAGATTCGTTTGAAGCGATGGCTGGCGTAGGTTTTGTCGTTGCGCGTCAGGCGGCAGCTGCGGGCGCTGCGGCGAGCGCGCGGCAGGCGAGGGAAAGAGTGACGTCAGCGCGCACTGCGAGGGGAGCGTGACGTCAACGCGCAGCTGCGGCGTGACCTACTTGGCACCACTCCAACACCTGCGGCGAGGGGAGCGCGTTGCGGCGCGTTCGCACGGACGCACGGAGGGACGGCGTTACACAGGCTAGTCAAAGAGCTGCTTCGGATCTAAAACGCGTTCAGCTGACAAATTAAAACGTGGTGCTCTTCACGGAAGAGATACCGAGACTGTTCCGCCACGCAGACCCCGAAATGCCCGGAGAGAAGAAGGTTCGCCTCCTGATGCTAGGAGTTAGGCAGGAGCTCTTCGCGGGATTGACGCGGAACCCACCGACGAGTGTCGAGGATTTCGTCTCTGAAGCGACGACTATCGAAAAGACCTTGCACATGCGCAACTGGCAGTACAATCGCCGTTCGACGCCACACTCTACCGACATCCAAGTGCTGTGCTCGGCCGAGCTGTGCGAAACGATCCGAGCGATCGTGAGGAAGGAACTGCACAAGCTCTTGCCCTCGCCACAACCTCAAGTCGACTCGATCACCGACATTGTTCGTGAGGAAGTCCAGCAAACGTTGGCAGTTCCCGAACAAGCGCAGCCTCATCCAGAGGCTATGACGTACGCTGCTGCATTCCGCCATTCCGTTTCCGCTCCGGGACAAATCAAGGCACCGCATCGCCACAGTTCCGTCACCATTCAAGAACTAAAGCTTTTCAAGAACTAAAACGACGCCTGCAAACGCCTCCGTTACTTGCAAGAGCGTTTTGACTTGGGCTTGTTGGTGATTCATCTTGATGGGTCACATTTCCTGCCAATAAACTGTTGTTAGTTTGCTCTTCGTCTGTCCATCTATCTTCCTTCTTGTGTCCCTCTCTTTTGTGCGCATCAGTTCCCATCAAGCCGTTAATTTGCGCATTTCGACGAACACGCAGAAACAGAAGTGCACACCCATGCAAGCCGCGTAGGACTCGGCGCCGTCCTTGTGCAGAGGACTGACCGACTGGAAAGGGTTATCAATTATGCTAGCCGGTCGCTATCAAAGGCAGAGGCCAACTACTCCTCAACAGAAAAACTTCCCCATCTCCCGCTAAAGGGAACCATGTATGGATGCGAAGCAGCAGGGTGATGGCTGGCTTGAGCGGGGAGAAACTTCGCCGCTCCCGATTCGCGCCAGCGGCCCGGTCGCTCATCGCGGCGCTGCACAGGAGAGAGAACAAGGCGCGCTCCGTCATTTTCATACCGCGGAACAACCGTGGCGGCCCCAGCGGAGTATGCAGCTGTCGTACCACCTGCCGTGCGCGCCTCTCCGTAGACTAGAGAATTCCTAGAGGAGAGGAAGGGGGGAGCGTAGGAGAGGAGGAGGGGGACGCGCATGCGCTGTGGGGGTGTGGTACGTGGGAAGGAGGGACGGACAAAGCCCCCGCAAGCACAGATCAAGGAATGGAGTCAACGGGACGCGGGCGCCGCTCCGTAGAGTAGAGGATTCCTAGAGGAGAAAAAATTCCCTATCTCCCGCTAAAGGGAACCATGTGGGGATGCGAAGCAGCGGTGAGATAATTATTTTGAGCGGGAGGAACGTCGCCGCTCTCGTTTTACGGCAGCGGTCCGGGCGCTCATCGCGGCGCGGCACAGGAGAGAGAATGAGGCGCGCGCGCTCTGTCATTTTCATACCGCGGAACTACCGCGGCGCCCCCCAGCGGAGTATGCAGCTGTCACACCACCTGTCGTGGGCGCCGCTCCGTAGAGGATTCTTAGAGAGGACGGGGGGTACCGTAGGAGAGGAGAGAGAGCGGGAGGGGACGTGCATGCGCTGTGGGGGGTGTGGGACGCGGGAAGGAGGGACGGACTAAGCCCCCTCCGAACACATGCAAGCAAGATCAAGGATTTGGGTCAACCTGGGCGACAGACACCACCTGCCTAGCCATTGCTAAGCAGCCTCTCTGTGCTCTCGGCCATGACTCTGATGACTAGAGACCGGATTATAGGCAAATGCCTATTTTTTTCCTTGCGTTCCTATCGTGCCACTTTGATATATGAACATGAATTAGGGGTAAAGGAGGGCTTTTATAGTGTTCTTATAGTGCCTATAAATGCCTATTTTTGGGGTTTGTGCCTAAATGTCTATAAGTGCCCATAAATGCCTATTTTCAAAAATGATGCCTATATGAACGCTACTTAGCCTCAAATTTTGCTTTCGAGTACAGTTTGAGACCGTAATTCATGTTACCGGGCAAAATTGACGTTTCGGAACTTTATGGGGTGCAACAAGCCAGTTCCTTAGTTCAACAAACATCCGGGAAGCAACCGGTTGCAGCAGTGAAATGGGACGCGCCGGCCACCTTACCCCACCGCACTGACATGGCGCGAGCGGCTGGAGCAGGGGAGAAGAAAAGACGCTATTTCTGCAACCCTAAATGGGAGCACGTCCCAGGCGGGAAGGCGGGAAGAGGAGAGGGGAAGAAGAGGAGAGTGGCGTCTAAGGACGTGGCGCGCGGCTTTTACCGCCGGTTTTCCAGTCCAGTGTTCCCATGGAATTCAAGCACCTCCTTGACGACTTGGGCGTGGTGGGGGGGGAAGAAAACAGGAGGTGCCTGCGCGCAGCAGCAGGAATATGGAGAGCGAATGCGAAACCATGGAGTGCCGTCAGGGGAAAATAGAAAGTAGGTAAAAAAATCAGATGTGCACATGGCTTTTGTTTCGTTTGTAATTTACTCTTAAAGGGCGCTTCACCAGGTCACACGAGATATTTTAGTCAGATACTGGAAGTGTTCGCGTGCCCAATGAAGAGCTTTGTACCACAAGAACATTTTAATTGGTTCATTGCGAGCCGCGAAAGCATGATGCCGGCATTTGAGCTTGAAACCTTTGCCACTCGCAAGCCAAATTCCTTCCCTGCCCTCTTCGGTATCAGAGAAACTCGGAGCCGGAAGATCACACGACGTTGACGCATCAACACGCCATGCGCACGCAAGATTACACTATGTGCACATGACATGCCCAAGCCAGGTCGTGCGCACAAGCGGTGTTCTATCGTTTCGGCATTCGCTCTATAGTGTACTGCCTGTTTCTGTGGGATGAATTCGTCTATGCGTTTGGAGAGGCTGGCATGAATCCTGTATCCTTACCGCGACACTGCGCGTCGCACAGCTGGAACTGCTGTAAGGGACGATGCACCAAAAACATGCTAAGCGTTATCAGGGCTGGTGCCGGCACGACGCGGGAACGGCGAGAACACGAACACAAAAGAAATATAGGTAGCTAAGTCTCGCATCGCTCTCGATTCGAAGAAAAAACTAAAGAAAAGTGCGCACACATTCCGTTTGTACGTTTTAATATTTCTATTAACTTTCATTCTTCTATTCAAGCAACAGATTGCACAAATTACACATGTAGCCTCGAATAATTCTCGCAGTTTCATGTACTACTGTGACGTAGGCAGGACCATTCCTTGTTGAACTTCGCCTTCCCCACATTGGTGCGCGCGCCCGTAAGATAAAGGGCACGAGGCATTCAGTCTGACATTTCACCTCCTTCCGGGGAGCGTAGCGTTTGCAAATCTTGGCAGACGTGATCGTTAGCGCAGTGCATGCATTACACTTCTAGCTCGAAACGCTCAAACATGGTAAGGGGCCCTTTATGGCGTTCACACAAAGAGGAGAAATTGACTATGCGCTATTATACCCGGCCAATACAAGGCTAACAGACCCTTCTGGCCTTTTAGCGGTCTGGCTATTGAATCCTGTGCTGCCCTTCCCAGCCATGCCAAAAAGAAGCAGACACAGGAGCGTGTTTATTCGATGGTGGACACTTACCATTCTGGACAATAAAAGGAGAGACCGTGTTCTGGAAACCGTGCCCGAAAAGGGACCATTGCATGGCTATGTTAAATCATTAACGCCTTTGTACAATCATAAAATATAACACTTGTTTGCTTTCCTGTAATAGACCAGGTTGCGCACGTCCTTATTCGAAAATTTGAGTTTTTGTAAAAATTTATTGTGCCTATATTTACGATTTTGGTGGCCTAAAACTGTGTTTTTCCTGCCTATTTTTGGCGCCTAAAACACGATTTTTGAGTGCCTAAAAATCCGGCCTCTACTGATGACTGTGGTAGTGGTTGACCGCCTTCATATTACTACAGTGTTCTGGTTCGCATAACGGGTGCTTCCCTACTTCATAAAAGTGGCCGGACGCGGGACACGGGACGCGGGAGGGATGGACATAGCCCCGAGCATAAGATGCTTTGCATCTAAAAGGTGGGGAGCGTAGGAGAGGAGAGAGAGGGGGGTGGCACGTGGGACGGACAAAGCCCCCACTAGCACATGCAAGCAAGATCAAGGAATGGCGTCAACGGGACGCGGGCGCCACGACGTAGAGTAGAGGATTCTTAGAGGAGAAAAAGGTGGGGAGCGTAGGAGAGGAGAGAGAGGGGGCTGGGACGTGTGACGGAGGGACGGGCAAAGCCCCCGCAAGCACATGCAAGCAAGATCACGGAATGGAGTCAACGGGACGCGGGGGGCCGCTCCGTAGAGTAGAGGATTCCTGGAGGAGAGAAAGCTCGGGAGCGTAGGAGAGGAGAGAGAGGGAGTGTGGGACACGGGAAGGAGGGACGGACAAAGCCTCCGCAAGCACATGCAATCTTGATCTTGCTTGCATGTGGGCGACAGACATCCCCGGTAGAGCGCGTTATTCTTTGCTTGCACCCACCACCTGCCTAGTCATTGCTAAGCAGCCACTCTGCTCTCTTCCATGACTCTTATAACCGTGATGGTGGTTAATGGCCTCATTGTACTATAGTGTTCTGGTTCGCATAGTGCCTGCTTCCCTACTTCATGAGAGTGACCGGACGCGGGACGCCGGACGGGGGGACGCGGGAGGGACGGACACAGCCCCGAGCATAAGATGCTTCGCATCTAAAAGGAGTGCCTTGCCATCATCTCGCCATGAGCGACCACCTGTGTTGGCTAGCTAACTTGAAAGGCCCTTCGGGTCGCCTCGCATGGTGGAGCCTGAGACTTCAAGAATTCGACATTACTGTCGTTCAGAAGTCAGGGAGAAAACACTCCGACGCCGACTGCCTGTCTCGTGCCCCCGTCGACCCACCACCGCAGGACGACCAGGATGATGACTGCTTCCTGGGAACCATAAGTGCCGACGACTTCGCCAAGCGACAGCAAGCGGAACCAGAACTAAGAGGCCTTATGGAATACCTCGAGGGCAAGAGCACCACTGTTCCGAAGGTATTCAAAGGAGGACTGGCGTCGTTTTTCCTGCGAAACGGAGTTCTCTTAAAGAAGAACTTCGCACCCCTTCGAGCCGAACACCTCCTCGTGCTTCCTTCAGCAGTGAGGACAGAAGTCCTCCTGGCCCTACACGATGACCCGACGGCTGGACACCTCGGTGTTCCCCGCACGCTCGCAATGATACAAGAAAAGTACTACTGGCCATGCCTTGCCGCCTACGTCGCTCGTTACGTCAGGACATATCGACACTGTCAGCGAGGCAAGATATCGCCGACAAGACCAGAAGGTCATTGTACCTATATGGTGAAGTAGCGCAATTTAGACAGGGACAGAGAGGACAAGAAGGACACGACACTTGCTACAAGTGTCGCTACACTTACAATTGCTACAAGTGTCTCGACACTTGCTACAAGTAGCAAGTGTCGTGTCCTTTAGGGGCGAAGCTCCTTAAAGCGGCACCCGTTCGTCCCTCGTCGTAGTGCGTAACCAGTCTTACGCTTTGACCTCCAAGGTGGTGCCGGTGGGAGATTTCTCCTGTGCGTTGTTGAACAATAAAAAATTCGCAGCGTGCGCGTTAACTAAAAGCCGAATTCTTCTGTCTCTCATTCCCCATTAGCAGCCATTGGCATTTCTGCTGTGCGTGATTAAACAATAAAAATTTTGTTCAAAACGCCGTTGATTGATGAAATAAACCAACGAAAGACGCCAGATGTTTTCTAAAAGCAAAACGAAAAGACGCCAGATGTTTCTAAAGCAAAACGAAAAGATGCCAGCTGCTTAACGAAAGACGCCAGGTGTTTTCTAAAGCAATGGTTTTATAATCAAAACCATATCGCGACACAGGTTTGTAGTTGACGATGCTCGTTGCCGTCGGTGTGTGCTCGTATGGATAAGGATGCCGCTGCAACCAGTGCAAGAACCACTTAGCTTACATTTCACCGACCACAAAGCGGTCATAATGAAAGGACAACGGAAACCAGCAATAAAAGTTTGATAAAACATTTAATCAATCGTTTCACGTCATTTTTATCGGGCGAATTAACGGAAGAAATTTCACGGTTTAACCGATGATCACTTTCAGGAGCTTCGCCCAATCTCATCATCATTCACCTCGTGGATCTGCCGTCAATTTTTTGTCCTCTCTGTCCCTATCTAAA